>JBAMBO010003550.1:0-122908 GCA_037044535.1 Lordiphosa magnipectinata
GCCTTACTGTGGGTTTAACCTTGTAACCTTGTCAGGGCATTGTTAACGCCCTGAATTATCAGCAGAAAGCAAAATACACAACTTTTTTTTGACTATTTTATATTTTAAACAAAATTGCACCTACTTTTTAAATTCAAATCAACAGTTTATTGGTGATGACACAATGAGTAGCGAGTACTTTTTAAAAAATACCGAATTCCTTCGTGGGGAATGCCATCATTTTTGAGAATCGAAAGAAATGAAGGGCAAAATGCAACAACAATTTGTATGGAAGAAATGATATCATTTTCTTCATTTCTTGTCATTCCAAGAAATGAAGCTTCATTTCTTTGGTGGAAAAAGGCTATAAGTCGTTAAGTCAACTGAACCACATTCGTTAATGTTATCATACATAGGTCCTCGAAAAAGTCTTTCAAAAGGGCTTGATCTTTGAATTTTGGAAGCTTAACCTTCTAGGTTAAATGACATCCGGCATTTAATGAAATTGCTGATAACATTCGAGACTTTTTCGAGTCCTGCGTCTTATTAAAATAGTCATAAATTATTCTTTTGTTTTTGAAGAGTCGTTTATAGCCCGCTTTTCTGATCAGTTTCAACCCATATGTCAAATCATTTGCGAGTCTTTTTCGAGCCGTTTTTAATAAATCGCATTTTGAGCATTTGCATGTCTCATTTTGTAGTCATTTTTAAGCCGGACATAAAATTAAACTCTATAATCTTAAAAAGGTTTCAAAAAAGACTCTTCACAGCGAATCTTGTTAAAATAACACAAGGCAACCAAATTAGACTTTTTCCAGTATATTGAAGGGTCGGTGGTGATTCTAGATGAATTTCGTGTGCTGAATCTGTTTTCAGAAATGGTCCATCGTAGAGGTTTTTAGTAGTTTGAGCTTTAATATACAAAATATGCCTTATTTGACTTTTTATACTCTGTACCGAAGGTACATAGAGTATATTAAGTTTGTGCAAAAGTATGTAACAGGGAGAAGGAATCGTTTCCGACCCAATAAAGTATATATATTCTTGATCAGCATCAACAGCCGGTTCGATATAGCCATGTCCGTCTGTCCGTCTGTCTGTCTGTCCGTCCGTATGAACGAAGAGAATTCAGAGATGGTAAGAGATAGAGGTTTGACATGTATGGGGCATATATTTCTTATACTTGCAGACAGATCAAGTTTATTTTCAATTTTTGCCACGCCCCCTCCCGCCCCCGCAATTTGGAAAAAACGTCATATCTCCTACAGTTTTAAAGATAGATCGTTCGTACCTTTTAGAGATACCTTGTACACAAAATTATTTATCGATTGCTGAAGGAATGATAAGGATCGGATGAACGATACTCAAGTTATGAGCAAAAACCGGGCAGTAAACACCCCCCACCTATCACCACAGCATTCTATTGAACGGCAATCTTAGTGAGAGAGAGAGAGAGAGAGAGAGAGAGTGAAACTTAGAGATGAGCGCGTATAACTCGTGAGCAAATGCGAGCTGCGACGTTAAGGGTACAGAGTATGTTATAGTCGGGCTTGACCGACTTTCTTTCTTGTTTTATACGCGTTTTGTGGAAAACCCTTACTTCTGTTTTGACTTTCTTTGATATTATCAGAAAGAACCACTCCTTTACTTTGAAATAAACTATCCCAAACAATTCTGCGATTTTTGCCAATGAAGATATACCATTTTTAGTAATTGTATCCGAGTTCACATACACCCAATTTATTGTTGCTGCCCCAATGTATGGAATGGGTTTTGTTGAAAATTACTAGCCAGCTGTACTGTTTCTGTAAGGCATACTTTTGAGCAGTAGACAGTTTTAGTTTTTTATTATTATTGAGACTATGTTTTCTAAATGGTATATCTTCGCTTAAAAAATCGTAAAATTCTTAAAGATAGTTTATCTTAAAGTTAAGAAATAGTAATTTACGATAATATCAAAAAAAGTCAAAGCAAAATTATAGGTTCCCCACAAATCGCGTCTGAAAAGTATCAAAATCAGGGCTGCAAACCGGTTTTGAACCGAACCGGCTCGAACCCTGAATTCCGGAATTCCGGCTTATTTTTTACTGTGAACCAAACCCTGAACCGAACCACGAGGACGAAACTAGATGAACCCGAACCCGTTTCGAACCCAAACTTTTGGTTCGGTTCAAAAAGTAAATGTCTTCGATTTGTTGTTTTCTCCTTTTTGCACTCCCAATGGTTGTTAACATACATACATATATGTATGTACAATGTACTTTGTACATATGTAAAACAATTTAAATAGGTGAAGAATCAGAGCGTGCTATTGTATGTAGTACTTCTTTGCCTACCTATGTACATATGTATACATTCATACTTATGCGCAGTTTATGTTACATACACATAGACCACAATACTTCCAGTCAGAGATATTAATTTGAAATAACTACATATTGAATGTAAACACCTTTGTAGCGTTGTCAATTTAGCTGTTTTTCCCACCAGATATAGCTCTCTGGTAGGCTCGAATCTTCGAAACTTTTCAGTTTTGCCGGAACCTGTAATTCTAGCTAATTATTTGACATTTAGACATTTTTGACTTTTTTTAGTCCAAATCCAGCACACAAGCGCCAACCTCACGTAAATTATAATCGACGTCTTACAGTCTTACAATGTATCTTGGCGTCAAGTGTATGCTTATTGTATTGTTATTTTAAATATATTGCGTTTTACCCAACGAACCAAGGTTCGAACCAAAACCAATGCCCAAAAACCTCGAACCTAAAATTTCCGAACCTTAACTGTTGTTAAATTTTGGTTCGAACCCGCAAGCAGGAGGTTCCGAAAAATTTTTTGGGTTTGCAGCCCTGATCAAAATAGGCAAATAGGCTTTTTAAAACTTTTAGCTTAAATTACTGAAAATCTCGACGTGATGGACCATTTCTGAAAACAGATTCGTGTTCAGCACACGAAAAGCATCTAGCATCACCCCCAATCCTTCAATATACTGCACCTTGTTGCCTAGTGTAATCTTACAAATGCTAGGTTGGTAAATGTACAACATTTGCTTTCGTCTTTTCCAACTTGACTTACGTGTTTTTTTTTTTCTCGAAATCGCAATATGGATTGGATTTCTAAAAAGCATTGTTAATTATGAATTCAAGCGATTCTGTATTATCAGCCATGCTCCCATTTTCACTTTTGCAAAAAGTTTGTGATTTTATGTCCAAATTTGGTCAAAAAACCGGGTTGAAATCGCAAAATGGGAGTATGCTGTATAAAGTATATAAAGCTGGGAGTGGGCTGTATAAAATAATTTTTTTGCGGTTATAACATTGAGAAAGATATTCAAGATCTTAAGAAATTGACTTAAATGATTGTTTGAACCGAACCTTTTCTTTGTAAACAGGGGGTTCGGTTCGTGTTCATGTTCGGGAGCCGAAATATTTGAAAGGTTCGGTTCATGGTCCGGTTCAACGGAACCGAAAAACCCGAACCGAACTGGTTCTTTAGGGTTCGGTTCAGGACCGGTTTGCAGTATTAATATTTTGGTGTGGACAGCGGTTTTTCAATAAAAGCCCGGATCTTAGCAATGAACAGGTCAATTGAGGTAAGGTAATATGAACAACATTCTGACTGAGCTTAAAAGGTATAGATTTAATGTATACTTATTAAATTAACAAGAGACACTTATTTTTTATTTCATTTATAACATAAGAAGTTATGCAAACATATTTATAAATTTTAAATTTATGGAACGAAAGAAGTGTTTACTTTTTAAATTCATCATCTTTCAAAATAGAGCATACGAACTACAAAGCATAAAAAAAAACTTATTCAGTTAAATCTACTAAACGTAAAAACTTCTGATGTTACCAACAATCGTTAGACAGAGATTTTAGGAAGATGCGTTGAGTTATGTGGTCATCGGTCATTCGACTTCTGGTGTCAGAAGCGTTCCGATGGCAATGTCAAGTCTAAAAGCACTTTCCATCCAGAACTTAATAGCGTCCCGATTCAGGGTAAACAACGTTAAAAAACTTAAATTTAACTTTTTTAAAGATGGGCTGAATTTCAGCCAAGCATCTCAACGCTTTGCTTTTAACTGTGCCTTTAGATTTGTTGAGTTGCATGATACAGTAACTACAAGGTAGCGCAACCAGAAGTGCCTTTTCGCCTGCGCGAGAATTTATCGAACCACAGGGCTAAGACAGTCACAAAATCTAAGGCCACTCAGTTGGTACTTACAGTTTTCGACTAGTTCCGATAGAAGGTTCGCACTTAATCAGAAAATTGAAGGCGACCATATCGGTTCGATACTGAAGATAACAACTTTGAGTCATTGAACCAAGGCCGACTAAGAAAATCGAAGCTGCGCAGTGCTAAAACAGAAATATCACCAACAAATATTCGATTTCCGATATATCGCCGCGGAAAAATATGTGATAATGATATTTGTCATTTTGGGTAAAAATTCTTACACTTCTACTTATACTTATAAGTCAAACACAGGCGAAATATACGAAAGGTAAGACAATAACATGCACTGCTTTCGAATATGTAGCAAATCAAAAGTTCCATCAACTTCAATACAAAATGTCACAAAAGCGCTTTAGTCATAATTGTTACGTTCAGAAATTTAAACTGATTTGTAACAAAATTCTATGAAACCAAGAGCTTGTCATAATGTTACATTAGCCAAGCACTAACAACGATTCAAACATTTATAGTGTGGTTTCGATTTGATTTTATTAACAATAATTGAACCGTTACAAAAGAGCAGAAATAAGGATTGTCTTCAAGGTCCGGTTGAGAATCACAAAAGGAACTGCTTTTATAGAAATGGAATAGAAAATTTTTATTGTTTATTATTTGAAATTCATTTTAAAAAGCATCCAGGGTTAAAATGATTACAAATGAAAACTCTTTTATAGAATAACAATTTTAAAGCCATTTTAGTTTTGCTTTAACAATATCAACAGGTTGAGTAAATACTTTAAAGACATGTGTTCCAAGCTCAGCCAGGCCATCGTATTGCCATCTCCCTTAAGTAAATACAACATTGATTGGTTAGAATCCACAACAATCTGACCCTTCGGGCCAAGACGGGCAATAAGTAAGTGGAATAAAACCGACAAACATTTCGCCAACTTTGGTTACAAATTTCAGTTTATGCGGTCCGACTGTCTGCAATAGTTTATAATTTGTTCCAAAAGCTGCGGCTTAACCCATAAGTACACAAATATGCCAAGTTGCCAGATTACAATATTGCAGACGGTACAGATTCAAATGTTTGTCTATCAACAACTTTAATGAAAACTTAATTTAATTTAAGTATCATAAAATATACTTTGCAGTTCCGGAAGTGGCCCCAAAAGCAAATCGAGCAAAAGTAACCTTACACAAAACTCACAAGCATAAGGAAAAACTTTTCATTCCAAAAAGTGCGTGAATTGAGGGTCCGTCAAATGTATCCCCTCCTTCCCTACATATCCTGTATCTAGTTGAAATGTGGGTCAACTTGGTGTGTAGATTGTGATTGATCTGCGTTTAATGCCATTTTGTTGTTAGACGGAAGCGTGAAAATAGTCAACACTGAGCGATGACGGACACAAATCTCTGCCATGGTAAGGTTCCGGGGTTACTGCCAGGCCATACACATGCTTCAAACATATTTATAAAGTTGTTGGCTTGGCCATCAAACGTTGAGTCCACAGCCCCACATATGTGAAGTTGTTTTTCTCAAATTTTTTTTCAGGCCATTTTGAACAAAGATGTATTTTTGGATTCTGCTAATCATGTGGTTGGGGTACGGTTAGGTTGAAGTGTGTGGGCGTTATTCGAGTGTGTGTGTGGGCGTGTCTTACTGCGTTGATGGAAAGCAGTGAAAGATGCGCAAAAATATCACATTAAATATATCAATTGTTGGGTTTTTCAAATTATTTTCTTTTTTTCTTTTGTGGCATCAAGAAAAGCCTACTTTTTGGGGCCTAATAAAAAGTAATAAAATTATAATTAATATAAAGTTGATAGTTAGCGACCCCTCATAATTGTAGAATTTGAGTATTGCCGGCTCTAGGTCAAGTAAAACACACAAATATGTATGATGTTTTTTTTTATTTCGGTTGCTCCTCGGCAACCAACTTCAGAGACACTACAAAAACAATTTACCAATTACAATTTAACATTGATTCAATCAAAACAAAAAAGAGATTTTGAACATACATTATTTTACACGTCTGCTCCATTCGGCGTGGAGTTGGCTACTGATCTATTATTTGTCAGTAAGTGTCTGTATAGGTGAGCACAGTTTTATGTGTCTCTTGTCTGTTGGTGTGTCAATTATATGTAGCATCTCTATAGTGAAGCGTTTGCTGTAGTGGTTTTCTTGCTGTAGGATTATTGTTGCTTCAAAATTCGGCGAGTGTCCACTATCCATACAGTGTGTCGCGAGCGCCGTTTTTTGTGTGGTTGTTTGATGTCTGAGTTTGTAGTCCGATCTATGTTGGGATATCCTTGTTTTTAATATTGATTTGGTTTTACCAATGTACAATTTTTTGCTACTGTTATCTGCATTTCCATTCCATGGTATCTTGTAGATAGCATTACTCCTATCGGCTATGGCTATTTTGGACTTCGTCTTATTGAAAAAGTTTCTCATTGTGCTATTAGGTTTGTGGGCTAGTTGTAGATCTTGTTTGTTGAAGCAGTCTGAATGGGCGAACCATTCCGAAAGCTTAGGAACATATGTCTGAGACTTGTAAGTTCTAGGTTGTTGTTTCCTATTGGAAATTGGTTGGCCGTTCTTCTCAATCAGGGATTTGATCATTTTTGTTTTCTGAAATGGTCTGAATGGCTGCCCCGTATATCAAAGCTTTTCTATAAATTGCGAGTCCACCACACATTTTGCCTGATCATAATAATAGGTACAGTCTCCGTTTCTCACAAGTATCAAGTGAATAATTTTGTAATCAGTGATCTTTTGGTAACTAAAGGTAAATTAAGTATAGCTCCTGTCAATACAGAGAATTAAATAATTATTTTTTTTTTTAGAAAAAATGGGTCGGAATTCTCATTGTACTAAAGAAGAAGCTCGATTGGTTCTTAGTCTGAGAAAAGAAGGCAAATTTTTACGAGCCATCGCCAAATTAATGAACAGGTCTCATAATTTTGTTAAAAATGCATTAGAAAGAAAACCAAGACAGAACACCCGTGGAAGGCCACAAAAAACAACAGAAACCCTTGACCACTACATAGTAACTTTGAGCAAAAAGGACCCATTTAAGTCATCGAAGGCTATTGCAGCCGAAATTGGAAATTCAGTTAGTGCTCGAACTATCCGAAGACGACTACAAGATGCCAACCTACCAGGAAGAATTGCCAGAAAAGGCCCACTTATGCGCAAAAAAAATATCACCATGAGGCAAACTTTTGCAAGGGACCACAAAGACTGGGTAGGATGCACCGGGGAGAAAAAATGGAGAAACATATTCTGGAGCGATGAAACCAAGATAAATTTGTTTGGGAATGACTGTGAAAGGAATGTTCGACGCCCTAATAGAAAGGAATTCCATCCACGGTTTACAAAAAAAACAGTCAAATATGGAGGTGGCAATATAATGGTATGGGGTTGCTTCTCCTGGTACGGCGTAGGTCCAACTTATCAGACTACGAACAAAATGAATGCTGAAGAGTACAAATCCATATTGGAAACAGTTATTGTACCGTATGCTGAGGAAAATATGCCATTACGTTGGGTATTTCAGCAAGATAATGATCCTAAACACACATCAAGGCTGTTATCTAAATTTTTCGAGGACCAAAAAGTTGACGTTCTGAAGCGGCCAAGCCAATCCCCCGACCTTAACCCCATTGAAAACTTGTGGGGAGACTTAAAAAAGAAATTGGCAAAGCATTCATTTTAAAATAAACAAAAATTATGGGAAGGTGTCCCAAAACTGTGACCTGCCAGGCTCTTATTAAAAGTATGCCAAAAAGAATAGCAGTAGTGGCCAAAAATAGAGGTGGATACACTGGATACTAAGTTAGGAAATACTAATTTACCTAAAAAAAGAACACAAAATGGAAATACAAATTTTTTTTCTTACCAACACATGAAGTGTACCTATTATTATGATCACACTGAAAACGTATCTGAAACACAAAATGATCTCTTTTATGTTATATTATTATTCTATGTTACAATTAAGTTTATTTTATTAAAAACAAATAGTTTAAGAACCAATGAGAACAAATTTTAAGTTTGAAACAATGAATAAAACTGTTTTCTGTTACCTTAAAGTCATAGTTGATGTGTGTACCTATTAATATGATCAGGTGTGTATGTGTCGTCCTCAAAATTTAAAATATCTATTTTCTACAATACAGAGTTTTATTATTTCCATAAATAGTTGTTTCGGAATTTTCATATACTCTTGTATCTTAGTCCATTTTTGTCCAATAGTCTCCAACGCTAGTTCTACGAGTATGCTCGGGAATAAAGTGACTACATCGAATGAAATTACTTTCTCATCGTCGCATATATACGTGTTGTTCGTTCGTTTTTTGAATTCAATCGAATTTTTGACCTTGTATGTTGAGTCCACCGTAAGGTTCTTCAAAATTTTGATTACAAATCTGCAGAGGCCATGCGACGATGCACCCACGGACGAGCAAATTGGTCGAAGCGGGGTTCTTTCCTTGCGGATTTTTGGGAGTCCGTATATTCTAGGTGGTAGCGCAGTGCTTGTCTTGAGCTTATTCCTTTCGGCCTTTGAAATAAGCTCCAGTTTAAACAGTTTGTCCACCAAATTGTTATTTTTAGTCTTGTTTTCGGATCCTGTCTTAGTTTTCTATATGTGCACATGTCCCCTAAAATGTCTATAATTTTCGTCCTATACTCATCTTTCTCAAGTGCAACCGTTTTGTTTCCTTTGGCAGAAGCTAAGATCAAAATATTGTCATTTTTCTTTAGAAATTTGCGTGTCTGTTCCATCGTGTCCAGTATGGCCCGATCCCTTGTGCTCTGTGTATTCTTAGATTTGGCATCTTTCACCAGCAAAGAGAATCTGGTCCGCGCTGTTTCTTGTTGTTCCATGTCTTGTATCGTTTGTACGAGCTCCTCTATTGTTGTCTACTGACAACGGAAACTTCGGGCATTTTGCAAGCAACGCTTCAATATTAGGTGGGCACTCGGCCTTCGTTTTGTTGAAAACCACTCCATATGTTTGTTGATGAACATAAGATGGTTGCCGAGGAGCAGCCGAAATATATTGGAAAACATCATACATATTTGAGTGTTTTTCTTCACCTATAGCCAGCAATACTCAAATTCTATAATTAATATAAAAATTATGTCGTTCAAAGAAACAGAAAAAACACATATGAAACTTAATAGTTTATTACTTTGTTGAAATAAAACTGATCAAGAAAGGCTTAAATACTTGTCTTATGAAAATGCCAAATATTTTAGTACAGAAGCTCATAATACAGATATGCAATGCATAGAAATATACATATTCGACCCCATAAAAACTATTTGCCAATTTTTATACCCACAAGGTTTGCATGCTAACCTAAAGCACAAACTATGGTCCTAAAATCGATTTTATCGAAAAAAAATCGTCAAGTATAATGGAAAATATAAATATAGTCCTTCTCGTTTTCCCTTCGTTTATTCTCTTCGATTTTATGTAAGTTTAAAGTTTAAAAGGATTAAAATCATTAAAAAATTATTTTATTTTCTTAGTTTTTCAACATTTTTACTATTTTTTATTTCATTTTTTGTGTTATGAACGGAAAATATGAACAAAAACATGACCAAATGGTCATGATCTAAAAGCGCCATATTGTTCTCTATGTAGTTTCGTTGAGTAATTTAGTTAGTAAAATAAAATCCTTAAATTTTTTTTTTGGTAATAGTTTAACATAATTAATGCTAAGCTTTTTTCAAGACGCATTTTACGAACGTATTTCTTAACGTGAATCTGTGTTGTCTGTATCTGTGGCTCTGCCTGTGACAACTTCATTAAATCGGTCAATATGATGCAGAATAACATATTGCGCAGAATGCACGGTGCACCCCTACTTAGCACGACCTCGGCATTGTATCAGTTTGCTTCCAAATTAATCATCACACCAGCCGATAGCTGGCCTACATAAATAGCCATATTGGCAAGCCAATGAGCTGACAACAAACAAGATAAGAAGCCGGCTTAAAAAGCGTGATACGGCTGACCCTTGGATTCACGGTAAGCGACCAACAGGTCGACTCCTTGCCTCACAGGCGCTGTGTTTCTGATCTGTCCTCCCAGTAATGTTACTTTCAGCCTCAGCCAGCTGGCATTCAGCTTAGCCTCTTATGTCCTGTCAGATTTTGTCTCAAAATAACGTAAAAGCATCCCATATCAATTCTAATTATTTAGTAGACATAAGAAGTTTGAACAAGAATGTCATGTTCGGGATATCCACAAGCAAAACTTGTTCTCAAAATAGAACCATAATGCAGAGTGAAAGAGCCTCTCAGATTGTCAGCTAGCCTAGAAGTATGCAACACAGCGATAATAGCCATATCACGTATACGTATAGGAGTACATGTGCCTATGTATAAAATAGAAGAAATACGTGCGTGCAGAATTGCAAATCGCATTTTTGGCATTGCTTTAATATGCGCCTGATGATTTCCTTTTTTCAATTGCAGCATTTTTCGCTTTAGCAGCTACTTAGATGGGCAATTTCAGTCCATTTTTCAGTGTCGTTGGTCGTGCGTGATTTCTTTCAAGTAAAAAGTTGGCCTGATTTTTGTCTTTCTGTTATCAGATGAATCTTTTGGCTACAGCCGTGCGTGTGTCAAGACCATAAAATCCAATTCATTATGACACTGTGACTTTTGGGGGTTGGCCTTTTCTTTTTTTAAATGAAAAAAAAAGGAAAAAACACAAATCACTTGAGAAATTTTACATGTCATTGATTTTGCTGCTGGCTGGCCTCTGTCTGTGAATAACAGGAAGTAGTCTATTAAACGCCCACATCTCAGACATTCAGTCACTCAGTCAGCCATTCTCTCCCCCTGTTTGCCATTTCTATTGTATTTATTTTCGTATGCAACTTCCGCCTAAGTTTATCACAGTCGAAAGAAAAGTGTCGGTGATTTGTTGCTACTCGACTGTCCTAATTGAATTTCATTTTCACCATCTCCTCCTCTCGTAAACAATTTTAGCTAATTTATTTATTTAACTTAAATCATTTGACTAATTGGGTCACTAACTTGGACATGATGGCGATATCCACGATGTGTTTAAAAAAGAAACAACTGTATTTATGTAAAATGTGTTGCTCGTGTTGTCACAAGTGAAAACAAGCACAACAATTTCCATAAACATTTGCTGCAACATGGCCGCTTTACATTTAACTGCTAATTGTTTTGTATCAAGACCAAAAATGCAATTCAAATTTCCACAAAAAGCAGCTCAAAAATAGAATTTGAGAGAAAATGAAAACAAGGCCAAAAATGATGGAGAAAATGAAATATTCATTTACAGAGCAATTAGCAAATTATTCAAATGTATGCCCAAATATGTTTGTAGGCAAAATATACACACAAAATTTAAAGGATATCGTTTGCTTATGTTTGTATGTTGGTTTAATAATAATAAATAATTGTCTTCATAATTCAAACAGCACAGATTTGATGTTTAATAACAACAATATTAAGTTGAAAGTAAAGCAAACTTCATCTGTGGTGAAGTTCCTCCAAAGTAATTCCAAAACTTGATGCAACTTATCTAAACTGAAAATGGGCGGTGATTGGAAAGGTGCTCATGGTTTTTTTTTTAGCTAGTTAAGGTACTAGGACAATATCAAAAATAATAGCTAGGTAGCCAAAAAGGCCAAAAAGCATGCGAAATTTCCAGTACCTAGCTAAAGGTAAAGGTACAAAAAATGTACCTACCGAATCTTTAAGGCTTCTTCGACATTTCAGCAGTTTTGGTAGCTAGGTGTATGGAAAATAATCAAAAGTTTCTTGGCAATCAGTAAAACAATTCTGCGTGGAGCGTTTCCCAAAAATTGTACAGGGTAATACACTTTATTTTGTGTTTTGAATCAGAGATATGTTTTCTTATGTTAGCTTTTCTACTTCACAAAAAATCCTCTGGCTAGGTACAGCCAGAATATTTCAATACATTTAAAGAATTGCAATATTAGAATTTGTAATTTTATAAAAACTATTTAAGGTTAGCCATGTGAAACGGACAAGTTATTGGAACTACTAAAAAGGTTGAATAAATATGAATAAATTTTGGAATGACGAAATATTCTGGTGATGACACTTGAAAAAAGCTATTAATAGCTTGAAATAGCTATACAGATAACCGAAATTGGTTTTGTTGTGAATATTCCGGTATGTTCTCAAATCCATTTCGGTATTCGTATTAACATTTGAATTTGCCATTTTACTTTTACAAATTTATGTGGAAGGTGTCAAAGAAAACTGTGGCTACTAGATGAAGGCTTTCTTTTCCTACGAATTGAATCCACTTGGCACTGTTGGTTTCAAATGCTTCAGCAATTCCTCTTTTACTTAAACTGGATCTAGTAATCGTAAATATGAGTGTCACCTTCCATATAACCTTGTCAACATACAGTTCAACTTACAAAAGTTTATACGAAAACCGAATTGGAATTAAGAACAGGCCTGTATTAACTCTTATTAGCTATCACATTTTGATAACATTCAATAGAGATTTCATGTACCTCATTTGTAGAGTTTTCCGTACTCCCCTGACTTGTAGCGTATTAGGTATCAGCACTGCTATTAGCCTAATACAATGGATTTTATACATATTTAATAGTCACACCTAGAGACTCAGTTAGGAAGATTAATGAATGATTAAATAAGATCAGCTATCCTTCCGGGCGAATCATGTATCACTTACGCTCAAACTCTCATGGAAATTAAATGATCTAATATCTTATTTTTTAACAAGGTTAATGAAATATTGGACCTAGGTAAGGTTAAAGGCATTCGAACTTAAAAGTTACGGTAAAAGGTACATAAAATATGTATTCAGTAATGTATCTAGGAACAAATAACTAGGTACTTCCTAACACTGCTACTGAGATATTGTATGTATATTAGATTGGACCTCCTGAGTATAAAATTTTTAAGATCATGGTCTCTCCCCCCTCATCTGATGCTTTTTGGTGCATAATAAGCGGAAACTAAAACAAAAGTAGAAAAAGTCGAGTTTATGCTGGCGCGTTTAGGCTTTAAAGAATTTGTGAATAACTCATACGCAGTGTTGCCTATCATCATATATTTGTTTCATTTATAAACAGTCGGCGCTGATTTAATTTAAAAACTATTCGAATTTGAAAAATTGTTAAAGACTATGAAATACTTCAAAAGATGACAGCAATTGAAATGAACTAATAATTTCGTTGTAAAAATTTGTATTTGATAAACGTATCGTATGAGTAATTTTATTTTTAAAACTTAAAGTCTCTGTTGCGCCCATTTAAAATTCAAATACAAATTTTTGATTTTCACAATTATTAATTATATACATATGTATATACCCTCTAGTACGGCTGGGGTCAGTCACTCTATTTTCGTTAACCCAGTGTTGCTCTTTGTACGGTGATGCGTCGTGCCGCTTGTCAATTTGTAACATAGGCCGAACGCGTGTCGAACGAGTGTCGCTAAAGTCGGCCCATACATGGCATTGGGTCGAACGAGCGTCGCTTAAGTCTCCCCATGCATGTCATTGGGTCGAACGAGCGTCGCTTATGTTGCTTCTCTGCATGGCATTTCGTCGACCTTGCGTGCCTGGAGAGCCGTTAACGTATATCGTCGTCGGAACGTTGATACAGCGTGGGTCGGCCGTACTAGACGGTAGAGATAAATAGATATTAGATATATACGTGTGTGTTCCAGAAATCTCTTGAGATTTTCGTACAACCGAATTGATTTGGAACTAAACTAGAAGGACTTTATATGTATTAGCCGGGCATATTTGTGGCACTTCACATATAAAGGCAAGCAGTTTTTATTTGAAATGCAAGCGCTTATACCTAAATCGCTAGAGATTTCTGGAACACACTGTTTTAGTAGGTCACTAATTATTATCAATCATCGAACTTTTTAGCAGGCTCTAGTTCAAGAAGATATGATTTTGTTCATAACATTACTTTTTAGTGAACTGTTTAGCACAGAGGCTAAACATAATCTATGTAGGTTATCTAAAGCACAATCTAATGCCTTTTATTCAATTAATACAGTGTACTTTATATTGAATTATTATCTTCGCCGCACAATAAACATATCATATCAACAAATCATATCTTATTGACCTAGAGCCCGCTTTAAAGTTCTATGATTGATAATTAAAAGGTCCCTAAAACAGTTTTATCTCTATCCTATCTCTATCTATCTATTTTCTATATATGTTAATTAAACAAAGTCGTGTGTGTTACACCACTTATATCTCAAGAACAGCGGGACGGATTCATAAGATCTTTGATACGTTGGATTTGTTTCCGTCCCAAATAGCAGAATAGCAATAAAAAACTGGCAAAATTCCAATTGGTCCAAAAAACATTGCGAAAGTTTCCAATATTTTATAATAAGTTTAGTTTATCATGTAGTACGGGTAAATAGGAGGTGTAGGCCAAAAAATCTCGAAATTTCAAAAATTCTATGAGTTTTGATCATTATGAAGACGGTTATATGACGGATGGTAAAGATTGAAAGTTCTAAAGAACTCCGAAAATTACTCAATTTGTGTATGAGTTTAGATTGTTTGAACACGGGCAAATAGATAGATAGTGAAGATCGAAAGGAAATTTGCTACGTTTTATGTTGTATTTAAATATTCATGAATTTTTGATAGATGGCAATTGTAGTGTAAGCTTCACTTCTTCGTTTAGTGTTTTAAATACTAAAGGGGGCGTAGCAACGCCTGTTTGAACAGCTATTAGGGTATAGATAGCAGACTGTGGGGAATTTAGAATTGTTAAGAATCTGACTGCTATTATGAAAAAAACATAAGAGTTGTTTTTTACTTAAGCCCATTTTCCGAACAACGGTCATATGGCAGCCATACGAAATGATGAGGGTGGTCTTCTTAGCAGACTGAAATCTTTGAAACCGGTGTTCTTTCCAGGTCCCGATGGAATACCTAGCTGTGTGCTGAAACATGGGGTGCAGACAATCTCTGCCTTTGTTAAAACTACTTAAGCTATGTCTCGATCGAGCCTTGTTTTTTATCTATTTGGAAAGAATCTTTTATCATCAATTTGTTTAAAAAATACGGCAGGTCGAATGTTGAAAACTGTAACAAAATATCTAGGCTTTCAGCAATTTCTAAAATTGTACTATTTTAGCACTAGAACATAAATTTTTGTAGCTCGGACTTGAACGACATTCATTCATAGATGTTCTGAGACGGGATCGAATCAACGACCTCTAGCACCACAATGGACAACACAAAATTTCAAATTCAATTTAATATTTCTTAAGTTATATGTCATAAAAAGAAATTTGGCTGGCCCCCTGGGAGGTAAAGATTTCTCAGAAAAAAACAACACCTAAAGACAAGCGAAGAAGAACTTGCTTGAAGATGAAGACCACCGAGAACGAGAATGCCAGCTGTCAATGATTTGTTTTGGCAATTTTTGACTAACGTCTCTTTAAACGCACATAAACATTGTGATTACCCGTAATGTGCTGACGTCTGGTTGCCCAATTGTCTGCTCTGTGCCTGCCTTTAACTTTTTCTCTTTTTTTCCTCTTTTTCTTTTTTTGTGCTGCGTTTGCCATTTATCTGTAATGAGGTGGTCTGTGTCGTCGTTTGGCTGCGGTTGCGAGTCTTTAAGTGGCATTTTTCATATTTTTTACGCTGCATTTTAAATCTGCCGCTTAATTATCAACTGAATTAAAAGCCAAATGCGACATTTCAATGCGCGTATTTAATATATTTTATTGGCCATGTAATTAAGCGTAAATCGCCAGTCGCCTGACATTTCAATAATTTTTTATTGTTATTATTTCGCCATTTATATGTAAGGCACACAGGCAGATGCAGAGGCAGAGGCAAAGCAAAAGCTGACCATGTGTAAAGTGCGAAAGTGGAAAGAGAAAAGTTGGCAGCTGCCAGTTGGATTTAATAGACAAATGCAACTGTGAAATTGAGAACGGGTGTATATTCTCCCCCCCAAGTCGTGTGTACGTGATGAATGCCGTTTTATTATGAAAGCGGACTAAAGCCCGTCATTAACTCACTTTACACAAATTTAATTTAATTTAAAGCAATATAATGAATTTTAGTTAGTAGTGTTTTTGTTTTTTGATCAACAATCTTCTTATCATCTCTTTATTCTCCTCATGATTATAACTATATATACTCTAGAATTAGTTAGATACAAGAAAAAGTAATCATCAGAACTTAGCCCCAACCGCATAGTTTTAATATGTGTAAGCGCGCGCTTAATCTGGCCATATTCACATGCTGTTTCTTAATTTCCTCTGTTATGGCTGTGAGTAGAAATACATTTCTTTTTATACATTCCGAGTGAGTAGCATTACCATTGATAGTGAGGTTGTGGTCCTGCAGTTCACTTTCCTGTCGGAGCAAATACTTTCATAAAATATGCGGTAGTCCGTCTTTTAGGTCTGCATCAACCAAATTGGCGCCTTTTTTAAAGAAATATCTTCTTCGCCTGCCCTTGCCCAATCCTGAACCATACCTCACTTTCAAGATATCGTTGGTTTAAAATTTACCCCGTACGAAGTATATGCTTCATGATTTTTGAAGTCTATGACGTCAAGGTACAGTCTGAAAGGACCACTGTTACGACTCCACGAATCCTCGATACTGAGTCGTCCCCATTAAATGAATACGCAAGAAGGATTGGTTACGCACTGAATATATTTCTTACCAAACCTATCTTATATTCTAACATCCGTTCCTGCCTCCTACTATGCTCAGCCGCTGCTGTAGGGGTGAATTTTTAAGAGTCTATTTTTAATCATGCATAGGCTTACATGTGGTTACAATTGTTTTGTGATAGACATATGCTAAACTTAGCTAAAAATAGTTTGTGTGTGTGTGTACCAGAGAACAGCAATGCATAGTCATTAATGCGTGCTACGTGCGTAATACGTATTTTTAAAAATACGCATACACACGCATAAGCATTAAAAATAGTAGGCTACGCATACGCACACTACGCACCCCAACAAAACTGAGTATGCGTAGTACGTAGACGCAAAAGTTGAAATACGTATACGTACGCTGAAGCACTAGGAAAAGTACGCAATGCATTATATACGTACTTAAAATGAGCTGTGGGCATTTCCATTTTGCATAATTTTTGCGTCATTTATGCGTATTTTGTAATTTCTGTATAAAATTTTATAAATAAAAAAAAATTTAATTTTGTATGAATTTTTATAGTCTTCGTTTAATAAGCTAATTTAACACATAACTTACACGACTTAATCGTTAACAGCACACCGATAAACTATGTCGAGCAGGCGCAAAATCTCGGCATAATCATTACCAACACTCTATCATGGAGTGATCATGTGATTAATGCCACCGGACCTTTGGACTTCTAAGACAGCTCTCATTAACCCAGCAGTTTTTACCTACCGGTCCTAGACTATTGATAGCAAAAACATATCTGTCACCTACGCTCTGCTATGGAATTGAAATATTTGGAAACTGCGATTTAACTTATCAGCGTAGGCTTAATGTTACATTCAAAAGTATTGCTAGATACGTCTACAATGTCAAGCGAAGAGAACACATTACGGGGTTTGCTACACAAATCTATGAACTTAATTTCAAGTCTTGGACTGATTACAGAAGCATGATACTTCTGCACAGGGTAATTTGCATGAAAGAACGAAGCTATTTATATGATGAATTAAGCTTCAGCACATCGGCTAGAACCAAAAACATAAATAAAATACGTCATAAATTAACGTGTTCAGAGCGACAATTTTTCGCTCAGACTGTTCGACTGTGGAATCAATTACCTACACAAATACAAATAGTAACGCAACGCAATTTAGGGTCAAACTAAAAGAGTTTTTAATAGGAAACAAATAATAATAACATTTAATTACACAAATCATTGAAATAATAATAAAAATCTGCCTTGCTATATATGTATTAGGTTAAGAAGAAGTAGGATTAATGATTTAAGTACTATGATCTTTTTACTTGTACCTTTTTTTTTTGTATGTGACTAGTGCAATAATGTAAAAGGTTATCCTTGTAGCACTAGGAATTAAGAAATTATTAAATAAATAAATAAATAACTGGTTCTTGGTACTCTCGTTAACATAGAATTTGGCATATATTTTAAGTATTTAATTTAACTATGATTACCATCAGCAAGTTATTCGCTTAATTTTGACCAATTCTTATAAATGGACTTAAGCATTATAAAGTTTGAGTTCCGCCGTATTGAATAGAGCATTTTTAAGGGGTTATACGCAGTTAAATGACCGAAAAAAGTTTTTTTTTTTATCAATTTTTTGTAAAAAGGTATTTAACTCTACAAGAACCGCCGGTTTTCAGTGATACATTTAGCGGCATCATTAAAGTTTATGATGGCACTTATAATTTGTAAAAATATTGATCTGGTGTGCTCCTGCAGACGATCTCCTGAAGGTCTTCAAAAAAAAGGGGTGTTTGGCGGTGACCACGATTTCTCTGGTATAGTTCATCCGAAATCAAAACACTAAAAAAGTTTCTTTAAGTGCATAAATAAAACCAGGTAATGATTGAAGGAATAATCGATATTCTGATTTTTGAATGAAAAAAATCTAAATTTTTGACCAAAATTTCGCCGAAAAATATTTTTGAAAAAATCCGAAATTTTATTCCTTCGATCAATACCTGAGGAATATGTATATCTGAGAAGGTTGTGTTAAAATTTCAAATTGTAGAGCCGTTTTCGAGTAATCGTGGTCACCGACTTTGAAAATACAGTTTTGTGAAAAACGCGTTTAAAGTTTTAGAGGCACTGAAAATTAACCTGACTAGTTTTTACAAATATTCGTGTAACTTGGAAAATAATAGGCGGATTGACTTGAAATTTTCTGTGAGAGTACTTAAAAGTTAAAAATATGAAAAAAAAAAAAAAATCGATTTTTTGAAAATGCTTACTGCGTATAACCCCTTAAAGTTGTTTAAATAAAAATAAAGTTTAATTGACTTTACACTGTCCATAAGCCGAGCTTCTTTCAAACCCTTGAAATGTGGGCTTCAATTCTACGCACAAGATAAAGGGGTCTACAGTTTAACGCGGAATCCGAACTGCAATGTTTGAGAAACTTTTTCATGGCTAGTTACTTCACATCTCACGACCTCTTGCACAGCAGCCACAAACACTGCCCGCTGCACCACAAATAAATTGATTTTCCAATTAAGTCGTGAAAAACATTTGATAAACTAAGGTTCGCCCTACAAACTCGGACCTCAGATTTTCAAACCTTAACCTTTGGTTAATATTGGATCGAATCCGCGAACAGGGCTATGCAAAATATTTTTTGAGTTAGCAGTCCAAATTTTATCAATATATAACAAATTAGGCTATGCTGTGGGATTGCGACGACATATTGAAATACTCTTGCTAAACTTAGTGGCTATTCCCATTAACATTAACATTATCAAAGCACTTATGAACAAAGTCATCTCTTTTACACAAATATCTATAAATAAGACTACTCTGTCAAACAGAGTTCCCCGGCCAAAGCCCCAGGGGTCCGAACTCACTCGCCAATTCACACCGAATGCTTGGCCGAAGTCATGGATCACTAAGTGTAAGAGAGAGACTGTCACTAATACATTGTTATATTAGTTGGTTTTTTTTTTTTTAAATAATATTAATTAAATTTGTATAACAAGTTTGTTAAAACATAAACCACAAAAATCCTAGCTACCTGGTGACTTGGCTAAATATCCGTCTGCCACCCACCGCCTCGCACCCTCTACACGTAGCCTAATACACCTGGCTTCCCGGGTCTGCCCTAGATACCAGCTCGTTCAACCATGGGGTTGAGTATTAGTGCTAGCACGATTTTCATATGTTAAAAATAAAGAGAAAATTTCCTTTGTAAAATAATCCAGTTTAGATTCTTTCTAAGGCTTTAATCACAAAACTCTGCATTTAGTCCAATCCGCGCCATTAAGGATGTTTAATATTTGTTGCGGCTATAGCGTATATATTTAAAAAATAGAATGCTCCCACAGAATGGGGCAACTTCCGATGAAGTGGCAGAGGCCTCTATTTCATGTGCAGCATCAAATAACTCATCTGCTTGCCTTTTCCTATTTAAACTTTTTACGTGTTACGAGGTGGTTATAAGATGAAAAAAATTAAGAAAAAAATGAATTTTATAATATGAATTCGAAAGATGAAAGTTTCTACATTTATCATCTGCCTTTAAACTATAATAGAAAAATGTTGTTTCAGTATGAACCTCACAGAGTCACACATGTCCTGTCCAAGAAAATTTTAGGACACAGTAAATATAGGAGCTATGAGTTGACAAAACAAATGGAAAACTGTGATAATACTTGGACGAAAGAAATGACAAATGAGACGTATTGGTGTAAAAATATGGAGGATCTACTAACACGAATGAAATTAACGAAGACTCAACCATATTTTACGGACGCAAGAAACAGCTTTACCAGGAGATATAAGAAACTTGAAATTCATGTAGGAGTTGAATATTGCGTTGATAAGCGTAGCTGTGATACCATTTCGTGGATAATGAAATCTCGAGCAGAAATCTTGTGGCTCAAAGGTAATCAATGAACAGGCTCCCATGTGTGCGACATTTGCAATCTAATGGAAGAGGAAACCATAACACATATCATTGGGAAATGTCCAATATACACAGAGTTCAGATGGAGGAAGGAGATGGATGGATGGAGACGCATTGAATGACAAAAGGGGTAGGGTGAATCTATCATTATATATCAGAAAACTTGTTACATGTAGAATTTCAAATAATATCTGAATTAAGATAGGAAATCTTTAAGAAGGATTTGGTGTGGAATGAACTATTTTGTGTTTTCCGACGAGCGGGAAGCCCAGTGTGTTAGTTCTGCATGAGACCCAGCGAAGCTTTATCCTATAAATATGTTAATCTAACTATTTATGTAAGAATGGGTCTGACATCGCTGATATGCTTAGCCCTGCCAGATTAGCTGAGCGTAGCAGAGAGGAGAGAGGCGGCAAGCAAAATTAGTTGGTGCCATAGACTAGAATATTTAGACTTACAAATTGCTCAGTCGATTCCGCTTCTGTCAAAAATTAGTCAGCTGTTCGCTCTCACTTACGCTCTCTGGATACATTTGGTTTGTGATGGTTAATCCTGGGGCATTGTCAATTCTAGTGAACGCGTTTACATAAGTAAATACTTAGTCTTTATCGAAAGTAAAGAATCTATCTATCTCTCTATCAGTATTTCAGATCCTTTATATCCCTTATACATACCGAAATGAGTAAGAAACTACAATTTTGTGAGTCTCTGTTCTAACTTGTTATTGGCAATTTCCAAGATTTTATCGCATACAGAATCGCCCGCATCTGGCAAAGCCACAAATTCAAGTTTAAATCTCCCATAAATCTTCTGTCTGCAGAAATTTTATCGGTTTTGCGATTAAAACATTTTTATTGTGCTCTAATTAGTCAATGTTGTAGACGGGCCAAGGATAGATAAGAGCTGCATGCACATGTTAACATGTAAACAGGTTGGCTTTGACAATAAACAGCAACAGCTGGCCAATAAAATGTTTGTAGCTCTGCTTGTTGTTTGTCTAAGGGTTGGCATTTGTTGGGTTTGAAACGAAAAAAACAAAATGAATCATAGCAGCTGCCAAAACTGACAAAAATTGCATTTTAAACGGCACCGTGCACACACATTTCTAACATTTATTGGCGTTTTCTATTGCAAGTCGCTACTCAATAAACGCAGGTTCAGTCATCTAATTCATATCACTGCCATTGAAGTGGCGTAAAGGCAAAATGCTTTCACACATTTCAAATTTAGATGCGGCACATACTCGAATGTACCTATTCAATGTACATTCCCCAGCAGCTTCCTTTAACCGACCAACTGAAATCGAGTGCAAATAAACTTTTTCTGTGCTACTTATTTGAATGCAAAAACTTTCACCTTGCGCCCTTATTCTGTAAGCGAAACCACGATGTGATAGAAGGGAGGTGATTTCAATGGATGCACTTTTGCAGCTTAAAGATTTAACGTAAAAGTTGTAGTGAATGGAGTTCATCGGTTGGAAACTTAGTGAATTATTATGAGTCAAGATGAAGACTCGTAGAATCAATAGCTCAAAATACTAAGAAAGAGCGTTGGATATTTTTATACGATCTGAAAAATGGAAACGATACTTGCTCATTTTTTCGATTAGGCTTCTAATTCACAAAATGTATTAAGCTTCAGATTTTGATTGATGCTGAATTAGTTTAAAATCTAACATCTACATATAATATCATAAAGATCAGTCGGCACAGACAAAGTTAGCTTGGTTTTCTATCTATATACAACATATAAGGTTGTCAAAAAAGTCTTGCGGTATTTTTATTGAATTTTCAATTGTTCATAAAATTGATTATAATAATGCGATTTAAGTCAAATATGCGCCGTTTTGTTCGATGACGAGTTCCCAACGAGATGCCAACTTCATAATGCCCCTCTTATAGAAGCTCGCTTCCCGATTGGCAAAAAACTCGGAGAGCCAATTTTCACAGGACTCTCTTGTGGCCAACTTCCGACTACCAAGCTCGTTCGCCATGGACAGAAATAGGTGGTAATCACTTGGTGCGAGATCCGGACTATACGGTGGATGCAAAAGAACCTCCCATCCGAGCTCCCGGAGCTTCTGGCGCGTCACCAAAGATGTGTGTGTCCTGGCGTTGTCCTGATGGAAGACAATTCGGCCTCTGTTGATCAAAGATGGCCTCTTCTGCATGAGTGCTGCATTCAAGCGGTCCAGTTGTTGGCAGTACAGGTCCGAATTGAGCGTTTGGCCATAAGGGAGCAGCTCATAGTGGATGATTCCCTGCCAATCCCACCAAACACACAGAAGAACCTTACTGGCCGTCAATCCAGGCTTGGCCACCGTCTGGGCAGCTTCACCGCTTTTCGACCACGACCGTTTGCGCTTCACGTTGTCGTAAGTGACCCACTTTTCATCGCCAGTCACCATCCGCTTCAAAAACGGGTCGATTTTGTTGCGATTCAGAAGCGATTCGCATGCATCCATACGGGCAAAAATGTTTTTTTGCGTCAAGTCGTGTGGCACCCATACATCGAGCTTCTTTTTGAATCCAAGCTTCTTCAAATGGTTTATAACGGTTTGATGACTCATGCCCAGCTCTTGGCCGATGCTACGGCTGCTACTATGCCGGTCTCTTTCGATCAATTCAGCGATTTTATCGCAATTTTCGACGACAGGCCTTCCGGACCGTGGCGCATCTTCGATCACCTCTGCACCAGAACGAAAACGTTGAAACCATCGTTGTGCGGTGGAAATGGAAACTGTATCGGGTCCATAAACTGCACAAATTTTATTGGCAGCATGAGATGCATTTTTGCCTTTATCGTAGTAGTACTGTAAAATATGCCGTATTTTCTCTTTATTTTGCTCCATGTTTGCGACGCTATAACTCACGAACGACTAAAAACAAACAACAATAAATCAAACACGTGTTAGCGCGTGAAAAGAGCTTTCCAAAAAGCTCTAGCGTGAACCGATGCGACGAATACAACTAGAACTACGCGCTTGCAAAGACAAGCTTGCGGAAATACCGCAAGACTTTTTTGACATATATTTCGCCTGTCAAGTATTGCCCGAAATTACATTGGCATGGTCGGAAACGGAATTTTAATCAATTGCCTAAGATAAGTTTTACCCGAATTTTGGTTAAACTAAGTTTCGCTGATGGACCCTCTACAAGTGAGTCCACTCATAGACCGTATTGATCCTTTGCGATACCATGTAGCATTTATGGATGACTTGAAAACCATTTTAAAACATGGAATCGATACGTGCAGAGCTTTAAGGCTTTTGCAAAGACCCTCAGTAAAAAACGTAAAAAGAGCCTCTTCTGCCGCTGTCTTCGTGTCGAATAGCTAGCATTGTGCGTCATCTTGCAAAGCGCTAAAACAGCCACAGCAGCGTTATGGCGTGGTATATGTCCTGTCTAAAGAGTAACATTAGATATTATTTACATATGTTTGCAAAAAACGACCACAACAACATATATACATATGTATGCTTAGATGCTTAAACTTACATTTACAAGGTACAGAGCAGAGGACAAGGGACAGATGTTAGTGTTTCATATTGAAATTAATTTACTTATTTTCAGCACGTCGTCTGGGAAATTGTCTTTCGTAGCATTTACTTATCACTGATATGCTTGCACTAAAATCAAAACACTAAATGTGGCACATCAAGCAACGACAGCTGCAACATTCAGCATGCTTCATTTCACAAGTTTGACTCAAATCTGTTTGAAAGCGTATAATATTAATAATGGCCGAGTTTAAGGACGCTTTCATTGAAAATAAAAAAGTTTTTCTCACTAAGACCCATTTTTCGAACGATAGTTCCTATGGCAGCTATAAGATATAGTCATCCGATCCGGTCGGTTCCGATATATATTAGCAGCGTGCAGTAAAAAGAAGACTCTTAGCTAAATTTCAGCTCGATAGCTTCAAAACTGAGAGACTAGTTTGCGTAGAAACAGACGGACAGACAGACAGACGGACAGACAGACAAAGCTCAATCGACTCAGCTCGTCGCCCTGATTAAAAATATATATAGTCTAAGGGGTCGGAAATAAATATTTCTATGCGTTGCAACTTTCTGGGCAAAATTATAATACCTTTTGCAAGGGTATAAAAACAACGTTTTTACGGAAACCGACTCGGAATTCGTAACAGGGCCGATAAACTGCCAAAAGGCAATGAATACGAATGGAATGGTATCTCAACGCACAGCACCAACGCCATCGATGTCTATTTGTTCACTCCCGCTCCCTAATTTATGAAAATGTTATCTCGGTAGGGATTAAAATAAGCACATTTGGAATGCTACAAGTTTGAAAGGATTGGGCCAATCATTTAAAGCTTGAATTGAGTAGAATATCCTCTAAGTCGATATTGAATTTTCAAGCTCATGTCGGGTTTACTCTAAGATTAAAACGATTTCATTTGTCCCGACGTTTTAATACATGTGTATGAGCGTCGACGGATATACAGCTTGTTGTCTCTTCGGTGCGTTTTGGTTTGGTTCAGAACCGCTTTAAATTCCTGCAGACTTGACACGATTTAAAACTTAAGCTAAGGGCGCACAGATATAGTCGAAAATTTCCGTAAATAGGCTTAGCTTAAGCCAATAACAATGTGATTGCAAAACTATTTATTTTTCAGATATTTTCTCAATGAGCTAATCAATGGCAGAAATTGCATAAATTTGAATCAGGCAGCAAAAAGAATTTAGCATCTTATCAGCCAATGGTTATTTTACACTATGAAAATCCACTTAGGACTACACATCTTAAGCCCAGCGGCTGTGTTGTTAATGCTTGCGTCGCGTCGGACGTCTTAAGTAGCCACTAAATTTAAATCTATACGACAGACATAGACGCACGCGTTGTGCTTAAAACAAAAACCTGGGCCCCAAAATGTTTTGGGCCATAGAAACAGGATACCGATGAGCTCGTTTTGCTGTCTCGACTTGGCAAATAAATGTATTTTCCAATTGCAAATAGATGAGGCCAAGGGAAAAAGGCAAAAGGCAAATTGAAAATTTTGCTTGCACGAATTGTCTAGCATGCCCGGCCCAAGTAAAAGGTGCCCGTTGGGGGCCAAAAAATGCCGAAACATTTTATTTTATTCTTTCACACAGTATTTTGTGTGTGTATTTGTATTCAAATTTGTAGCACCTGTAAAACACTTGGAAAACAATGAAGACGCCGCCGTCTGAAATGAATGGTTGGGTGTGAGTAGAAATTGGCAGCTGCTGTCTCCAAGCTTTTAGCTGGCCCGATTGTTGCTGCAGCTGGTAAATTTTCTGGTTTAGACAAATGTGTGTATCGTGAATGTGTCAAAACATTTGCCACTTGAGATTAAGTTCGCTCTCTCTTACCCTTCTCGGGTGATCAGCTTAAAGTTTGCCTCAATTACTTATCAAATGGCCAGACAGAAGTTCGGTAAAAAGTTGGCGAAAAAGAAAGAAAAATGTCAATGGGACACGTTGCCTAGACATTTATGTGGGTGTTTGGTCTATTGTTTTCCAGTTTTGAGGGGGTTCATATTGAATTTTTTTCGAGACCAAACATTTATTCTACTGTCTGTCAACATGTCAACAAGTAATGGAACATCTCTGTGTGTGTGTGTGTGTGTGTGTGTGTGTGGGCAGTTTGAATGACAATGTCTGGTAAGCTGATAGCCGAACAATGCCCAAGGAATAGGTTCCACTTAAGCGCTCACTTATTGAATGCTTACCCTAAAGTAGAGACATAAATTAAGTCAACTAATTAAATTCATTGGAATTGGTGCAATTTGGTTAAGTCTATTAAGTCAATTATAAATAAATTATGCCGCCTCACCTGCACCACCCTCCCCGCTCAGCTACCTTCTCATTTTGCTGATTCCGGCATGAAAGTAATCGCTAAAGCTCGAAGGGGAAAGAGTGAGAAGCTGTTAATTAGGCCGGAGTGGAGTTTTATTATTATTTATGCTTCTTTGCGGTATGCAGCGCCAGTTGTAATTGTTTCACTAGACGAATGAGTAATAGATTTTCACTACATTTTCCCCTTTAATCATCTTCTGCTTCTGTTCACTCACTGGGGAGCTGTGGGCTTTTTCATCAAAAGCCTCAACTTCATCAATATTCTAAAATATGCAATTCAATCATTTAGTTAGCTAATGAAAAACAACTGCCACTAGCGACAGACCTCGGTCGCCCAGGACAGACAGTCAGACAGCCAGCAAATAGATATATAAATAATTCATGCAACCACCAGCAGCAGCACCAGCAGCAGCAGCAGCAGCCAGTGGATTGACCACCCAAAGCTTTTTGTGTTAAGTAGAATTTTGAACTTTACTTAATTAGACGCAAATGCAGAGAATAGAAACAGCCACAGCCGCAGCTCCCTGGCGAATTTCAAAACTGGTTAATAGTGATGATGGGCAATGTTGAGTGATGGAACACTGTAGCCAAAACCTAGCTAAGCACTTTAAGAGCACAGTGATGAAGGACTAAAGTTGTCGAGAGCTAGGTACAAGTCCAAAACGCTTATAAGGATTCATTCTGTTTTGCAGATTTCATGTTCAGCGACTGTTAAAGAGGGGGATTACTCGCTGTGTACTTATTTGTGGGGGCTAAGCCTTAGTGGCAAAGTGATGCGACTACTCCATTCTTGCTTTCGAAACATTTTAATAAAAGTTTATAGCTTGTATGCAGCGGTCACCTTTATCAGCTAATGGTGTGCGCTCATCAGTCGGAATTGCGGCTTGACTCAAAAATGAATTGCAGCTTTGATATCTATTCTTGATCAGCATTAGCAGTCGAGTCGATATAGCCATGTCCATCTGTCTGACCGTATAAGTTTAGTTCTAAATGTTGTCCTTCCGAGCCAGAGCCCGAACCGAACCCAGACCGGCTTGGAAACAAAACTAGAGCAAAGCTTACTTCTGCTCGACCGAAGTTTATATACCCTTGTAGCTTGCATAATATATATAAATTAAGGTTTTAAATTATTTTCGGCGAACATTCTTAGCTGAGCTATATCCCAAACTCAGCAATAGATGGCACCACTACTTTGACCATTGTGGCAGTGCGATTCATGTCTGCATGTAGTTTTCGATCAGCAAATTCAAACAGCAACACGCTAACTGAAGACGACCGCTATTTCGACAGCAGCCATCCAGATCCTCAACATCAACAACGGAGCCATCTCAATGTATTTTGGGCGTTTTGTCCTACTCGACGGACGCCGCGACAGGACGGCACACACATACACATATGCTCACGGCGTCTGCAGCATACAACCAAACGAATTTTGGCGCAATCTTGCAAACACACAAGATGCGATTAGCCGCACACGGCTGGCGATCATCGAGGAGGCCTCGCTCCAACCAGTAGTCGCATATTTGTACTTTTGGCAGTGAAATTTTTTTTGGAATTTGTGAAACAGCATCGCCAAACATCCTGGTTTGAAAACGACGCCGGCAACGCCTACACACATACACACGTACACACACACAGACACCAACGGATGTGGTCATATGTATGCATATGTATATATAAATACGATTTATATCGCTCAATCTGCCAGAATTTTCATGAAAGTATGAGCGTAGGCAGGAGCTCTCATTTCGCTTGCATGACATCGATCTCTGCCCGCGCATGTTGTCCACCGACCTCCTGTCTGTCGCCCAGGTTCTGCAAGTCCAGCTGTCCACATCCTGCTGCAGCCAATGCATTCCACGTCAGGCTGTCCACGTGTGAAAACGTTCATCGTCTAACGCCTACTATTTACGCGCGCCCAACCGACTCTTCAACTACATGTAATCGATCTCACGTTGGTCAAGCATCCGAGCAATTTTTCAGATCTTGCATTGTACGCAGCCTGCCAAACGATCGATCATACTTATGGAAGTATGTCGAGCAGCTGAATTTGGATCTTCATTGCATCTTTCATCGCCACCGATGTTCATGCACAGCGATCCGCATACCTGACCGACCACTAGCAACATGCTACGACTCGAGACGCTCTTTGTTTGGCAATTGATGCCAGCCTGAGTCAACCTACAAGTTCTTGATTTCATCACGAAAGTCCTCAATGAGAGGCACCACAAAAGTCCTTAACAACGAAAGTCCACAACGCGTGGCAAGCGAAAGTCCACAACGCGTGGCAATCGATAGTCTCTACTAGGGGTACAATACCCAGTACTATTGACTCTGCAACTTCAACCCTGATCGAACGAACTTGCTTATCGACCTACAATCGAAGCAACGACCTTAGCGCGAATCAACCCTGCTTGGGCGAACTTGCTTGTCGACCACCACTCGAAGCAACGGTCTCAACGCGAGGTTACAATTGACGTAACTTCTGCACATGCTCAGTACTACGGATTCACCAGTTTCTATACTCAACGGAAACGATTCAGTGACTCAACTACGACACAATCATCACAGCGAGAAGTATACGCAAGCATTCCTCCACATTGGGATTTGCAGAATCCTGTAGATGCTCTCCTTACTCCTTACGCAGTAGCAGAACGACAACACACGCGCCATCCCGGACGCGCTGTTTCTGGCTTGGTTTCGATTCACGCGGGTGGCGCCCGCTTCACTCCGTTCGACTCAACACTAAGTGTTAGTTACACATTAAACCTTGTAGCTAAACCATTTGATTGACAGGTTGTTATGTGGCAGATATGCGATATATTCATCCGATTTTGACCAAACTTACCAAAATTGTGTGTAAACCGATAATATGCATAACGGGAATTATAAAGATGCTACCATTGAAAACAAAAAAGTTTTTTTCCTTCATTCCTATGGCAGCTATATGCTATAGACACCCGATTTGGATCGAACTTGGCAGAATTGTGTGGTAGCATATAATATTGATCAGTAACAAGTTTGAGAGCGCTACCATTGAAAACAAAAAAGTTTTTCGTACTAAGATTTTTTTCATAACTATATTTTGTATGGCAGCTATACTATATAGTTGACCGATTTTCAAAAAACTTGGTGGATGGAGTACCGTAAAAACATAGAAAACTTATAAATACGAGATTTAGGGACATTTGCGTTGTAGACAAAAAAGTTTTTCTCACTAAAACTACTATTTCGACAGAGAGTTCCTATAGCAGCTATATGCTATAGTCATTCGATCCGGCCGGTTCCGACAAATGTGCAGCGTCTTTGTTCCAAAAGACTTTGTGCAAAGTTTGGTAAAGATATTTTTAAAATTTGACGGAGGAGATAGCATAGAAACAGATGGACATGGCTATATCAACTTAGCTCGTCATGCTGATCAAGAATATATATACTTTATGTGGTCGCAGATGTTTTTGTTTATGCGTTACAAGCATCTGGACATTTTCAAGGGTATAAAAGAATTTTTTACCTTCCGCATAATTCCCTAATTTCACAATCCATTTGAAAACTTGTCTTTTTGCATCATTAACATTCACACTGTGTACTAAAATTCTGGAATGTGCCGGACCGGAAATTAGTTCTTACATTTTGCAACGATCTAAGAATCTATGAAACAAGACTCGAGCCAAAATCTTGGGTTAGACAAGTTTAAGAATCGGTCCTCGAATTTTTCGACTGTAGCCTTTTCGACGAGTTTTAACTTACGGTACGAACCTTTTGCAGAATAGAAAGGATTAGAAATTTTTAAATTTCGTTTTAAAATAACCAAATGAAAAACGATACAGAAAGTCAGTCAAGCTCGAGTGTAATGTAATCCGTAACTGCTGCCGTTGCGAATTTCCTTTTATTCATACATTGAGTATCTTTTATCTGAACTTTGCCATAGGGTCGGAGAAGCTTCACTCTGGCACTTGCATACATTTCCACAAGCCGAATATACTCTGTGTACTTTTGGTAAAGAGTATAATGAGAATCACGGCCGAATGTTAAATTATGCGTTTGTAAATTTGCGCCCGCACCTCAACCAAAAAGCCAAGAGCAAGCGCTAGACCAAGCTTATTGCCCCTTAAGGCCGTCGCGCGATAATTAATCAAAAAACGCCGTGGAAGCTGCTGACAGCAGTGGTTCCCGCTTCCACTTATGTATGTACCTCCTCCCCCACTGCCAGCTTGGTCAACGAACTGATGACTGAAATCGGTCGCCCGTGTGCAAACAATTAAAACAGCTTCGACCCAATCAAAGTTGCACCAAGAGTATTTAATTAAAAGCTGAATAATGTAGCGCGTGCCACGTCCAGGAAGTGGCCATTTAAAGCAAAGTTTGTCACTCACTCAGAGACTATGATAAACAATTTCAATTTGGCATAAACTAAACTTGCAAGTTGCAAATACAAATTGAAAATCCGCGAAAGGAAATGGGCGCGACACCGCGTGGGAGAACGAACAAATAAGTCAAGAGCAGACAAGTCAACAAGCGATTTGGAGATTGGAGATGGAGATGGAGATGTGTAGAGAGCGATTGACACCTACCAACGAAGGCGCGGATTTCAATTGAGTTGCCACACGTTTTTTTGGGGGGCCGGCCCTGTAATTATAAGTGGGCGAGGTGCGAGACGGAATGAATGAACTTGCAAATCAGAAGGCGACAATTTTAAGACAACGAAATGTGGTTTCTTTGAGCAGCCATAGACATATCACAAATCGTTCGAGTGTTAAATAATTTGTCTCGATTTTCTTCTGCTCCAATGGAATCAATAAACGCCTTAAAATTTGCTGCTAATGTTACCAAAAATAAAGAAAGGAAAATTACTCTCATTAGGCAGCGGAATGGAGGGTTGGAGGAGGCAGCACCTGAACCAAATGGCGCATAATTGCCAGCTCGGAGACTTCGCCTTTTCACATGTTTGTCACGTACGCGACGACGACTGCCAGCACTTTTCACTCCTTTCATGTGTGTGAGCCAAGGTGCCCACCGTCTACTCGATGTTTGCCTAAATCTGTTACCTCTCTGATTGCCAGTACTTTGTCCATAAACAAAATCAACCAGATGTAAATAAATTTGAGTGCCGAACGTGCGCGACTTTTTGATGTTTGTTTTTTCTTTTCCAAAATGCCGCCAAAAGATTTGTCGAAATTAAAGGCCACATCTGTTCGTGTCATTTCAGGCTGATAAGCAAATAAATAATCAATAATATTTGTCTTTATCATTATCACAAAATAATTAGGCATTTCTGCCATATTTCTATTTATATCTAAAAGAAAAGTTAATGAAATTTCCACAAGCCAAAAACACACTATCATGCAGGTCCTCGAGAAGAGACGGACAAAGGGATGAATGTGAGAGAACAAGGAAAAAAAAAAAGGATAATACAACTATAAAAATAATTGGCTCACGCAGAGTCTATTAGGAGCAGAGTTTGCCTGTGGAATACATAATTGTATGAGTACGAGCAATAGGAAATGCAGTAACATATGCACACATCTTGAGAGGTAAAACCATTGCACAAGCACAACATTGAACCAAATAAATACCGAAAAGTATTTGAGAAAAATTGGACAGAAGACGTGCAATGAACAATAAGTGGAACTTTGGAGTGGTAAACACTTATGTGGCATTTGGACAAGTTTGGCCATAAACTACAGCTAAGGATCCACAGTGAAGTCTGTTACTCGTAGAGTAAAAAGGGTATATGAAGTTCATGCACATGTATGTAACAGGCAGAAGCAAGCATCTCCCGGCTTCATAAAGTATATATATTCTTGATTAGCATCAATAGTCGAGTCGATACAGACCTGTACGTTTGCTTGGCTGAATGAACACCTTGATGTCAGAGACTAGAAGAGCTAGAGCAGAGATGAACGCGTCGCGACGTTCACAATGCACACGCAGGCAGCGCTGCCTCGTGTGCATTGTGAACGTCGCGACGCGCCCATCTCTGAGCTAGAGTAACCAAACTTCATATGTAAACTTCTTCTGTCTTCAGGCAGATCAAGTTTGATTAAAATTTTTGCCACGCCCAATGTCATTATACCCTTGTAAAGGGTATTATAATTTTGCCCAGAAGTTTGCAACGCATAGAAATATTCATTTCCGACCCCATATATATATATATTCTTGATCAGGGCGACTAGCTGAGTCGATTGAGCTTTGTCCGTCCGTCTGTCTGTTTCAGTTTTAAAGCTATCGAGCTGAAATTTTGCACAGAGTCTTCTTTTTACTGCACGCTGCTAATATGTCGGAACCGACCGGATCGGATAACTGTTTCTTATAGCTGTCATAGGAACCAATGGTCAAAAAACGGGTCTTAGTGAGAAATACTTTTTTGTTTTCAGTGTTAGCGTCCTCAAACTCGTCCATTATTAATATTAAATGCTTTCAAACAGATTTGCAAATTTTGGTCAAAATCAGATGACTATATCTTATAGCTGCCATAGGACCGATCGGTCGTAAAATGGGTATTAGTGAAAAAAATTTACAAATCGATATAAAAGGTGCGAAGAATATCTGTGGTTACTAGATCAGGTCGTCTCTTTGTGGCAAATTGATTCCACTTGACATTGAGCAATCGGTTTCAACAGCTCAAGCAATTCCGATATTCCTCAAACCGGATCCAGTAACCATAGATATGATTGCCAACTTCCATGTAATATTGCTTAATTGGAATTCAGAACAGGGCCGTATATTTCTTTGTTTTCAGAAGTTCTAAATAAATAAAAACTGGTGTTGGTCTTGAAGTGTATTAGGACGTCCTATGGAAAATGGAGGATGAATTGAAGGGATCTGTCCTGGGTAAAATCAATATTAGATATCGAGCTTATATTAAACATGAACATACTTAAACTTCGATATACCCGTAACTCAGGGAAAGAAATGTTTGATGGCCTTCCTGTGTTCCAGAAGGCGAAATGCCGAAAAGTATGCAACATTTTTTAACTCAACTAATTCTTATCCTATCTTTATGAAAATTTTAAGGATTACAGACATTGCGAATATACCTCAGTAAAATTGATATATGTGCAAACTGGTTTTTTGCTATTTCTTATAATCCAATAAGGGTACATTAGTTTTAAGTATACACTTTCTTTCTCTTATTTTTTATGTCGCTTTGCCAAGTGTTTACTTCCTATTACCTCCTAATCTATTACGTTATATGAATAAAGCGAACCAGCCCATGCTTCTCATAGAAAATTGATATATGTGCACATTGAGTTATTCGTTTTTTAAGAGCAATAGCGTCAACATAAATTGCATTACAGCGATAAAATGTTGAAGAGGATCACACCAAGGGGCACATAAGGACTCCAGCAACAAATAGAATGGTGAGCTGCGCTCAAATTAAGTCGGAGCTTAGACTACCAATATATCGACAACGTATACAAAAAATTTGCCGAAACTTGAAACTTGAAAACTTTAAACAAACTTGATCTGCGTGCAGACAATAGATGTTCAAATTCGAAAACGAAATTACGAAAGGCGAGACACCACTTGAAGAGGGCATCCGGTCTTAACCACATAACGTGCATTGTGTGGAAAACACCCTTCAGACCAATGCAGATCATACACACATACACACGCATGTATCTAACAAATACTGCCTTAGTTAAGGCTAGAAAATAAGGAATGAGAAATTTAGAAATATGTGCACGATCGCTCGCAAGAGTCAGTCAGTACAAATTCAAACTTACAACCGTGCTCATTAAAGGTGTTTAATTCTATACATTTGTTGGTCCTTCGAGCCGGATTTTCGGACTTTCGAAAAATTTTTATGAACGATATACATATTTTGGTTTTTTGAAATCTGTGAAGTGGTTGCGAGTATGGGAATATTCGACATAACCATGGCGCATATCAAGCCTTATGAGGAGGTAAGATTAAAGGTCAATATGAGTGAGCACGCCATGCAGAACGCCGGGCCATCACAACGAAATGATGTGCAACGGCACACGACGCCCACACTTGCTACCGAAGCGGACAGCTTTAGCTCTGCAAGCACAATAGACGATTTGACAAATTGGATTCACTTGCAGGTAAACTAAGTCAAGTTATTGAAGAAGCTAGTAAATGCTTCATGGAATTGTACACTGACGAAATATTTAAGCACTAATCCAAGATTAAAGTTATGTTGACGGTGTTGGAAGAAATGCATAACAAGCTGAGGACTATGAATAATCTCAGCCATTTTGACAAGATTCTCGATCTGAAAATTGAGGCCATTACGATAATGGAAATCCTGGATGTCAGAAAGCAGCGTCTAAAAGAATCAAACATGCTGAAGCAAGCCATTAAGTGGAAACCTTAAAGATTGGCCATCATTCTTTGGACGGTTTAAGCAGTAAATCCACCAGAGAGCAGACTTCGGGGATGCCATCAAGATGCAAGAAATTCACTTGCTTCCACCCTTATGAAAGAACCTTCTTACTATACAACAGCATGGGCTCGTATATGCAAGAGAAACGAAGGAAGCTGTAACATATTCACTAAACAGCTAAAAATCAGTAAGCTAAATCTGGAACCAGCGAATACGCCATTGAGGGAAACACCCAAAAAATCCAGGGAGCCGACTTTCTTTTTATTAAAAGTCGCTCGAGGCGGATGAGTAAAGAATATCAGAGAGCGCCCAGGAGGTGTCTTCAACAATTCTGGCTGAATCGATGGACACCGATGAATGCACGCGGCCAGCAACAGGTTTCTAAAAAGTGGATCAGCAACTCCATGACATGGATGGGGAAATAAACCAGGAGAAGCAGGAGTAATAAAACATCCATGAAAACTTGCCACCGGAGGTGGCTTGCACTCAGCAAGAGAAGAAGGATAAGGGTGTTTTTCAGGATCGTGAAGAGCTGGCGGTCAATTATGGGCAACAGGAGCACGCCGACAAGGACGAGAAAGACAAAATTAATCTGGAGTCGCTTGCTAACATAGTGTCGTGTGGAAAAGCGGTAAATTTGCATTTGCACTCCCAATTTTGGAAGATCATACCGACAACGATATTCTGACTGTCAGCAAAAAAGAAGCGCCTAATAACATACTGGAGGGTATCAGACAGAGCGCTTGAACTACGAGCTCGAGCATCGAGCAACTCAAAGATAAGAAGATGGAAAATGAACGTGTTCCAAGCCCATTTCCGAATCTTCCTTAGTATTTTGCAGGCAAGGAAATCTATCCGCACGAGCAAATATGCAGACGACGTCAACTCGCTTGAACCAACACCAAATGGTTTCGCATTGAACAAGACAAAGGAACTGAAGCGCCTACTTAGACATTAAATTAGAGTCTTACTTAAGAGTAAGACACAAATTGGATGAGTGGCTGTCGAATTTTAGGCCGATTCACCAACAATTTTTTGCTCATAAATCGTATCATTTTTTCAACATATGAAACGTTATAATTTTTCACTACCTTTTGTTAAATTTCTTGAACTTGTTTCTAAAATAAAAGTCTACTTTCATCTCCACCAATTTTTTCTTGGCTTGATTCACTGGCAATTATCCTTTATGCGGCCAGCACGCGTCACGGTCCATAAAATTGAAATGAAATACTAAACTTTAGTCGTTACAGCACTGATTGCCATGAACTGCAATTGCATGCGCGACCCGTGCAATGTCCAAGCCATAAACATAAAGCAAAGAGCAAACAGCACAAAGAATGGCACAGAGTGAGACAAAAATGGGAATGGTGACCGAATAAAGTTAGTGTGCCGCTCGCTGCTGGTGCTGCCATATTTTTGCAGTGAAATCAATTTTTCATTTTAAGACAACTTGGTGACGCCACGTCCTCGGCCCAGTGGGCTATGTGTGCTCGACAATTCTCACTGGCTCCCAAGTCAGACAACATAATGGTTTATATAATGGACGGACCTTAACAAACAAAAACAAATGGAGATATAAATATGCAGCGAAATAACAGCTGCTGCAGCTTTTATGACGCATACGCAACGTTGCACAAAATGCTCCGAGATAAAGCCAAAAATCCATTGGCAACTTGACTGCCAGATTTGTTTGACATTGATAACACTCTAGTTTCGCGCTGGCTGCTTTAATATCACAATCCTCTTGCACTCGCTTCAATGGGTTCTGCATAAAAAATTTGTTCTTTCTCCCATCAAATTCAAAGGTTTGTGACAACGAAAGCGACAACTCGTGCCAAATTGTTGGCAGCTGTCTGCTTATTTTCACGAGCAGCTTAGTCAAAATATGTCAATCAAAATTCTCTCAAATGCGCCAATGCAAAACAAATAAACCTAAAATTGAGATTTGCCAGAATCCAGTAGATCTGCAGATTTCAAATGCGCCTTTGCTATTTTGCATGCAAATGAAATGTCTAAAACTTAAATACCTCAGCTAACTTATGCAAAGTTCAAAATGGTCTGAAGCGGACAGACAGCAATGTATACTTACTTCAAAGCTTTGCTGGATCATTTACATATTGTAAGTACAATATAAATATAAATAGTAAAGTTAAAGTAAAACCGAGCGTAAGGTCTGGCAAATTTTTATGGCCCCGAAAAAGTGACAGAAATTAAGGAGAATCTTTTAAAATATTTGTAGAATATTAACAGACGAATATGTCAATTATGTAACACAGATCAAACAAGAAAGAAAGTCGGTCAAGCCCGACTATAACATACTCTGTACCCTTAACGTCGCAGCTCGCATTTGCTCACGAGTTATACGCGCTCATCTCTAAGTTTCACTCTCTCTCTCTCTCTCTCTCTCTCTCATTAAGATTGCCGTTCAATAGAATGCTGTGGTGATGGGTGGGGGGTGTTTACTGGCCGTTTTTTGCTCATAACTTGAGTATCGTTCATCCGATCTTTATCATTCCTTCAGCAAATCGATAAATAATTTTGTTTTCAAGGTATCTCTAGAAGGTACGAACGATCTATCTTCAAAACTGTAGGAGATATGACGTTTTTTCCAAATTGCGGGGGCGGGAGGGGGCGTGGCAAAAATTGAAAATAAACTTGATCTGCCTGCAAGTATAACAAATATATGTCCCATACATGTCAAACCTCTATCTCTTACCATCTCTGAGATCTCTTCGTTCATACGGACGGACAGACGGACAGACGGACAGACGGACGGACGGACGGACGGACGGACGGACAGACGGACATGGCTATATCGAATCGGCTGTTGATGCTGATCAAGAATATATATACTTTATAGGGTCGGAAACGATTCCTTCTCCCTGTTACATACTTTTGCACAAACTTAATATACTCTATGTACCTTCGGTACAGAGTATAAAAACTAATTATAATCTTCCAGTTTGATTTCCAAAGGAGCCGTGAAACACCGGAGCAGCTTAATGAAGCTGTTAACTTTATACTGAAAGGCTTCAAAGCAAAGATGTATACAGTTGCTGTACAAAATAAAATTGCTTGATTGGCAATTGGTGTTCAAATTGGAATTTTGGACTAAGTCACTTAAAGTGTGTCAGTGCTCCTGCACTCTGAGAAGAGACGAAGGACCATAATATTTGCTCCAAGGTGAGCAATGAGATCAGCTCGCAGCATACCGATACCTAGGTGTTTTTCTTACCTACAATACGCGTATAAGCGGTCTTACCAAATCAATACAGCCCAAGGCACAAAAGATGATCTGTCTATTGAACTGTGGGAGAAAACTGTCACTCAAAAACAAGTTGCTAATTCAAAAAGATGCTCTCGCACCGGCATAGCAGTAAAAACCATCACTACACTCAATAATCAACTCCCCCTAAAAAGCCCCAAATTCACACTGAGAATAAGAAATTTCCTATAAAATCCATCCTTAGGCGATTCACCCAAAATTTTAGAAAAATATTTTCTAAAAAAGTCAAAGTTTGTTTTAGCCGGCTCAAGGTCAACGGTTAATTATAATTCAATAATCAACACAAGTCAACATATACTACGTTTATACACACAAAATTTATTGTGATTAATGCCCTTTAAAGTATGCAATGCTTTTAATAAGGAATGATTCAGAATTATATTTATTTTATATTTGGCTTAATAGAAGATTATATTGCAAAACTATTAATGGTCTGACAATCTAGATGAATTTATAGTGTGGTTATGTATGACGCTGCCATAACTGGCTATCAATGCACTATAGGAAATTTTCCCAAATTTCAGACATTATTTAATAACTTAAAAACTAAGCAAGATTTTGCGGTCTAGTTCAAATCATCAAAGCCGTAACTTAAAATTTAATCTGCAGTTCAGAAATTTGTGCCCTAAGCATTCATTACATGTAATAAAACATCATCTTGCAAGCCAACAATCCAAACAGCAGTGTGGTCTAGAAGGTTTTGATGACTGACTTTTGCTTTCGCATCAGAAACAACGATGCCTGATGGTCTGCAATGGCTTTTACTTTCAGGCACTTCCTTATAAATCGGATATACATCGCAATTTGTTGATATTACAGTCCTCTCTAATTGCACAATATTGGTCTTTTGTAAGTCCCTGATCCAAAATTAATGCCAAGGCATCGTCGGCGGAAGACCGCTAAGGGTTCTTGATTGTGTGTGACATTATGTTTCGGATAGTTTTTGCCTTCTCCGGACTTTTAAAAAGCAACTTAAGAACTTCTGCGAGGTCATCTTGCCCTTTTTTACGAGCAGCTGTGCTTGCTACTTGTAACAATAAGCGCACGCTACGTCCCTCAGATATGGATATTTCATCAGCTTGTTTCCTCCAACCTCTAATACCCTTAAGCGTAAATGACAATCGGGGACGACCAACTGGGTTCATGTGCTTCTTAATGGTTATGAATTGATTTCGCTTAGTCCAGTCAGAATGTCTACGTTCAAGGAGTTGCATACTTCGGTTACATTTCCGCCACTTTATCTCCAGATTTGTGCAAAACATCCTGCTTTTTTCTTTTAAATATCTTTCAGATGTGCTGAAAGACTTTGGCTTAACCCCTTTTTAAAGAAATCAAAAATAACATCCTCTTTGGCAGATCGACTCGTCGCTTTTTTCCACTTGGCAAGCAAGAAGGAATTGGAAAAAATGAGGTTAAGTCATAAAAAATGAAATTTTGCAAAAAATTCGCAATTATGCGGATTGAGATAAAGTGAAACGGAAGCGGAATTGATGGCTCTACAAGATGCCAAAAGTCACAGTCCTAACAAATCTAAACAAAATTTGGTAGGACTTTGCAAAGTTGAATTTTTTTCACAAATTTTTTTTGTGAGACGCCTTACGAATACCCTTAACTACAAAGACACCACGTTTGATTTCTACAGATCAAAGATACTAACATATAGAACATACCACAACGATTAGATTCCATCATTAATATTTGACAAAACTCTCTGTTTTTATTAATTTATAGCAATTGCAAATTGCAGCAGAAAAACATACACTTAACACTGAACTGTCTGTTAGCATCAGCTGCTCAGTTATCAGCTGCTCATTTAACAGAGTGCTGTTAAGTCATATTTTCTGTTATGTAACATTGAAAACTGATGTATTTGTGAACTAATGACAAAAAAAAAATTTAAGTTTTGAACACTTTTGGAAAATGGGTTTATGCCTAATAAATGGCAAAATTTCCTATAGTGGAATGGAACCCGCTGGACGGAGTCGGTCGGACAACAGGCAGACCCAAAAGAAACTTGGAGAAGAGCTGTCGGTAGAGAAGCGGAAAGAATTGGGAAGAGCTGGAGAGAACTCAAAGTTCGTTGGATGAGATTGCAACTAGATGAAGAGATGACATTTGACAGGAGCGTAGCCCACGTAATAGGCTAATCACACTGAGCACATCTAACATCCAACATCCGCCCCAAAAGCACCCGAAACTTTACTTCAAATGATATATACAATAGATTAGCTAATGATTCATTAAGATGATAATTAGTGTTGTTACATGCATGCACAAAGCTCTTAGAATTGGCTCTGATTAATAATATGCTAATTGGTAGTCACATAGCTGGTGGCTAATGTCATGTAGTCCCAGATTACCACCGTGGCCGTTGTCACCGGCTTCGGCTTAATCTCCATGGATTTTGCTGTGGCCAGCACCGGCTCATGCTCCTCATCCGCCGACTCGGTGGTCTCAAGCATAAGCTGCAAAGGCGTCCACAGCTGGCGTAGATATCACAGGTCTTATTCACATAGCGATTCAACACATCCGGCTTATATAGCCAGCTCCTGTGACGATTTTAATGTTCACCCGTTTTGCAGCGCCGTTGGAATTTAATCATCTCGGCCGAAGAGGAGTCCATCCATGAGCAAGAGCCGTATATGTAAAGTGATGGGTATGTCTCTAGGCACATCTTTGTTGCGATTAGATTGCATTATAGTGTGGAATGCGGATTCGGGGCAGCAGATTGATGTCCTCCTCAACGGGGCTATGGAATTCACGCATTATAGTTCTGATTAGATGGCGTTTGCCATTGTTCCTATTAAATGGCGATTAAGGAAATTTTCTAAAAACATTTTAGCCTCACTAGCCCAGTATTCCATTATATCCACAACCATATGCAACTCTGTAGTCCCAAATCTTCCAAATATCACTCCGAAATTCCAATTTAGTTTAAAGTAAGCAAACAGCAGCTGATTGATGTTTGCGACTATTTGCGACTGTTCGCTCAATGTAAACACCTAAAAGGTCTTAGCCCCAGAAAAAGTCGTACGACCGCAGTGTAAATTCGGTTTTAAGGTTACCAAATGAATAAAGAAATATTTTTATAAATTAACAAGAAAGAAAGTAGGTCAAGCCCGACTGTAACATACTCTGTACCCTTAACGTCGCAGCTCGCATTTGCTCACGAGTTATACGCGCTCATCTCTAAGTTTCACTCTCTCTCTCTCTCTCTCTCTCTCTTTCTCTCTCACTAAGATTGCCGTTCAATAGAATGCTGTGGTGATGGGTGGGTGCGTGGGGGGTGTTTACTGGCCGTTTTTTGCTCATAACTTGAGTATCGTTCATCCGATCTTTATCATGATCATCGATCTTCAGCAAATCGATAAATAATTTTGTTTTCAAGGTATCTTTAGAAGGTACGAATGATCTATCTTCAAAACTGTAGGAGATATGACGTTTTTTCCAAATTGCGGGGGCGGGAGGGGGCGTGGCAAAAATTGAAAATAAACTTGATCTGCCTGAAAGTATAAGAAATATATGCCCCATACATGTCAAACCTCTACCTCTTACCATCTCTGAGATCTCTTCGTTCATACGGACGGACGGACAGACAGACAGACGGACAGACGGACAGACAGACAGACGGACAGACGGACATGGCTATATCGAATCGGCTGTTGATGCTGATCAAGAATATATATACTTTATAGGGTCGGAAACGATTCCTTCTCCCTGTTACATACTTTTGCACAAACTTAATATACTCTATGTACCTTCGGTACAGAGTATAAAAACGAAATAGATTTTTTATACTCTGTACCAAAGGTACATAGAGTATATTAAGTTTGTGCAAAAGTATGTAACAGAGAGAAGGAATCGTTTCCGACCCTATAAAGTATATATATTCTTGATCAGCATCAACAGCTTAGTCGATATAGCCATGTCCGTCTGTCCGTCCGTCCGTCTGTCCGTCTGTCCGTCCGTATGAACGAAGAGATCTCAGAGATGGTAAGAGATAGAGGTTTGACATGTATGGGGCATATATTTCTTATACTTGCAGGCAGATCAAGTTTATTTTCAATTTTTGCCACGCCCCCTCCCGCCCCCGCAATTGGGAAAAAACGTCATATCTCCTACAGTTTTGAAGATAGATCGTTCGTACCTTTTAGAGATACCTTGTAAACAAAATTATTTATCGATTTGCTGAAGGAATGATAAAGATCGGATGAACGATACTCAAGTTATGAGCAAAAAACGGCCAGTAAACACCCCCCACCCATCACCATAGCATTCTAATGAACGGCAATCTTAGTGAGAGAGAGAGAAAGAGAGAGAGAGAGTGAAACTTAGAGATGAGCGAGTATAACTCGTGAGCAAATGCGAGCTGCGACGTTAAGGGTACAGAGTATGTTATAGACGGGCTTGACCGACTTTCTTTCTTGTTTTATCAGAGACTTTTAGGAGGGTCGATAAGTTAAGAGATGATAAATCTTGTTTTTGAGATTTTAATCTCATTTCAAGGTATTTCAATAACAAACATAAAATGAAAACGAATGAATATTTTTTTAAACTATTTTCTGCTTTTTATTCGGTCACTCAATGGCTACAAATCGTAGAACAACTTATTCGAAATGGCCGCCTTGTGCCTTCCAGCAACGCCGAAGACTCTCTGGTCACGACTTATTAAAGTTCTCTATTCCTTACTTTACTTTAAAACATTTACGAAATTGAATACTTAATTATCACATCAGTCTCGGCCATGTTGTCAAACGCCAATGAAACTAAGCACATGCAAAAATGCAATAAAAAGTAATAAATTTCAAAAATCGAAAGTGGCAACATGTGGCGTTCTCAGGCCCAGCATGCTCTCCTCTCCATCTTCGCTGCCGTTCGACTAAATTGAATATGTCAAAAAGAAAGCAAGAGGTCCCAGACGTCTGCTGCTCGCTTGTGATGAGCATGTGTTTGGGGCTGTGTGATATGCTATGATAAATCATTGCCAAAATAGTTGCGTGTTCGCATTACCTGAGCTACAACAACAAAAGTTTCCACATTTTAAATCAAATTTATTTGCACATTTCAGGCACGTTTTCAGTGCCGCCGACAAAACTTGTGGCTAATCAATTTTAAGTTGCAGTCAAAGAGCAGCAAACAGACAGACAGACAGACAGATGGATCCTAGACAGCGTCACATACTAACATGGCCTCATATGCATGCATAAATTGTTAAGGGCACCAACCAAAGTTCAGGGGTTCTTTGTTGCCAAACGTGACCGGTGTGGGCTGTGGGCGCTTTTGTTTCTATTGTCCCCTAACTAATTGTTAAAGTTACTAACCAGCAGACAGCAGATGCATATGAATGTTGAACCAGAGGGTTCACTTGTTAAATTTAATTAGCGACACGCACATAATCCCTTTGACAAGCGTGCGGTGTCATAACTTATTCCAAATCACTGAGCTGACACATTTAGTTGTGGGGTTGTGTGGTTCGTGGAAGGGGGTGGAAGGGTTTGAGGGTTGAGTGTGGGACAGGTTGTTTAATGACCCACCCAAATGTTAGGCATTGTTTATGGTATTTGGTGGAGCAGAAATAAAAGTAGAAAGTTTGAAAAATAAATCCTAAATCAACAGCCGCATCAATCTCAGCTACAAATGGTGCATTACAAAAAACAAATTTTCAATGGCTACTGAAGACATCTTGAGAGTCATCTAAAGGATGAGAAAAACATAAAATACTTTGTTATTTTGTAAGAAAAGTTTAAACTCTGAATGCGATAATTAATATAAATATATGAAAGTTTTAATTAGGTTTATATAACCTTCAAGCGTTTCCGGGTAAAAAGGTCCAATATATTACTAACAAAGCTCCAATCCTTGACTCTCTAGCAGCTGCTCTAAATTTCAAATGAGTACGGCGACACATGGCACCCGAAAATCCACCCACGCACACACTCAACCTCTCTAAAGCCATGTTAACTGAAGCAAATGTTTTGCATTATTCCAGCAAGTACTTAAAGTATTTATTCTGCTTATTTTCATTTGGGATTTATGTGCTACTCTCATTTGTTTTAAATACTCGCGCACGAGTTTTTTGCCTGGCGGATTAACACAGCAATTGTCTTTTAATTTTTCTTTTCAGAAATGACAGACTTTGTTTAAGATAAAAGCCCCTACACATCAGCAGCCAGCATGTTGCATCTGAGGCTATTTGATAGTTCGCTCTACTATACGTTGGCCTCTGGCTCTGGCTCCGCCTCCGAACACGTGCCAGCAGGCGTGTTGGGCTCCAATGGCACCCAGTTGACAGTGACTGGCATGACAGTGTCGCCCACCGTGGCTACAGTTAATCTGACATATTTTACACCTGCAATCTCACACGTGATGCTGGCGCCAACCACAACCGCGACGGCGAGAGTCCAGACAACGGAGGCGCCAGGCAGCCAGCTGGAAATGGAGGCAACAGCCGCATCGGGCAATAGCTCCGCAGTGTCGCATGAATTGGATAATTTGAACTCGTTCTACTTTTATGAGGTGGGTACAGCAAAAATATATTCTCGTTTACTAATTTATTTACAACACCCAACCGAATATCGAAAAGTTCAACAAAGAGACAAACTCAGTTTTCCGAAATGCATTTTGAACTTTTTGTTTTCAATTTATATTACAATATTTGCACAAGCAACAGCAAAAAGCTTAGCAAAAACTTCTGAAGCGAGGGTGGTTGCAGACGTTCTGCGACGAAACCATTGAATTTTGGTTGATTTGAAACGGTATGAAGAAATCGTAAAATAGATTGGAAGACAAAGCACAGCAAGTAATACAGCAAATACGAAAGTAAGAAAGAGATTATCAAATTATAATAAAAATCTAGAAAGTCGAGCTGCTTTAAAAATAGCGACCGTGAAACGTAAAAACCTCCGTCTTGAAACGTAAAAACCTCCAGCTGAATATTTTATTTTTTTGAGAGAATCTGTATATAGTACTATAATGAAGTACGAACGATGTTAATAGTAAACTAATAGGCACAAGCGTTTTGACAAACAAATTTTCATAAATAAACCATTATATCTTTTAAACAAACAATCCTTAAAATTTTTCAAAAATTGTATCGGATATTGGTATAACAGTAAAATTTCAGTAAAACAAAATTAAAACACAATATGCAGCTTGGGTTAGAAAATTGAAATCAAAATATAAAGTTTTCAGTGACCTGTTTTGATTTTAGTCAAATTTTTTGCTTTAAGCTGGCTCAAGGTCCATGGTTAATTAAAATTCAATACAATCAACACAATTCAACAGAAATAACTCACAACATTTTGGAATAGCAATGGAATAGCAATAAATCAAACAAAATTTAAGAATTGATTCATTTCAAGCACATGACCTCAAATGATAAAAGAATGATTGATTCTAGACAAGTTTTTCACGCTCGAATCCGATTTTGTCTTTTAAAAACTCCATTTCTCTAATGGATTAACGCTGGTTACTCAACGGTATTGTGATTTATGGAACATTGTTCCTTCAAACCGGATGTAAAGTCAACTTTTTCTAAGCAAGCCTCGCCTATCCGAAAGAAATGAGGGGGATGTAAGGAGTATAAAAGCATTATAATTAGCTTCGCTCGAGTCCTAAGAACTAATTTAATATTTTCTCGCTATTTCTTTAGCGATTTCTGCACGTGAAATCATGAAATTGCATTTCATATTCTTGAAATAATATATAAATACAAAATATTTAAAGATCAACTCAATTGTAGCGTACATTAAAGATATTCCCTATCAAAAACTGGAACCGCCCTCGCATTTGCAAACTCCTTAAACATGCGAATTACTCTGATGTCAAACTGCAAAGAGCATTTTTATTTGTTCGCCGCCAAAATCAAACAAAAGCCAACAAGCTTGAAGCCAGCAGAAGATTCACCCTGCCACAGCTGCTACTCCCGTTGCTCCTGCTGTTGTATCTGATACAAATTTCAATTTTGTGCAATTTTCCATTTTGGCAAACTTCGATTCGGTGGGCAAATAAAAACAACAACAACCACAATAAACAGCAAATGTCATTTGTCGGTTGCAAATTAAAATGTGACACAAACAAAAGTTTTCCCTTCCAACGCCAAATCATTTGCATGCCAGTCAAATTTTTCTTATCAATTGGGGGATGGCACCCCCATCAATCAGCGGTGGCGCAGCAAGTCGTGACACCAAATTTCGATTAAATGAAACTTCCGTTTTTTAAGCAGAGTTTGCCATAAAAGCAAAAGACAAGTTCTCGAAACGTAATGAAATTTCCACACGCATCATCGTATAAATCACACCATTGTCGCCAACGGAAGTAGTCCTCAAAATCAACCCACCCAAACCAGACGGCACATGCAGCAGCAGCAGCAGTCGGGCAAATAAGCCAAGTTTAAGAGCGTCAATCGCTCAAAGTGCGAGCGTGCGTGCGTATGTGCAAGCCATAAATTTGGGTTTATTTAAATGAGCCACAAAAAAAGGCAAAACGACCGAACGTTGTAGGACAACATCTGGCATTTGGCTGACAAAAGAGCAAACTGAAGCCCGTCTGAGCCCCCTTGGAAACTAACAATAATGACAGAGTTTCATAATAATAAAAAAAAAAAAGAGAGGCTTATTGATTTGATGTATAGCCTACGAAACCCTAACGAGGCTAGTTGACTCAACATGTTCTACTAAACATTTACAATTTATAATAAAGTTTATCAAAGGCATAGGTGTTTTTTTATTTCCACAGTCTTCAAAGGAAATGAAAAATAGATATTTGATACCAGGGTGTCTCAATCTGTCAAAGCAAAACCACAAAAAAAAAGCTTAAACTAAAAGCTTTGATAAAGTGTTGGCATGAAAAGGTTATTGAACTGCTCTGTGCTGGCCCCTTGTATAAAAAAAAGGGGTCCTGTGTCCTTATGATTTGAAATTTAAATGGCTTAGTTGTGGATTTTGCCTTTCGCCAGTGGTCATTTCGGATATTCATTCATTGTGATTTATTCTTGGTTAACTTACTTTGCAGTTGAAATCAAGAGATTAAGGGCTAATGTATGTATGGTATGAAATCGGTGGAACAAGGCGACACATGGAATCTAGAATCGTTGCATAAATTTGAGAAAGGGTATTAGTAAATACCCATCATTAACGAGAGTTGGCGTTGCTGAGAAATGTTAACTGAATTTAATTAATTTTTTAAGGGCTTTCTGTCACACCCTGAGATATGGGTTAAGCGACTGCAGTTGCCCGTTTTTTATGAGCAGAGATTAGGACACCCCTATGAAGTGGTTACTTAGTAAGTTTCCAAAAAAGTCTCTTTCGCCAAAAGGCGAAATTGAGCTGATGCCGTAAGCTAGACTCATCGACAGCGGCTATTGCTTACGATAGACAGCAAATGGATCAAATTAATCCCCCCACAAATACGCCACAGATGCGAGACATTTCAAGTCTGTAACTCATACGCAGTGTTGCCTATTTTCACATATTTGATTAATATATAAATAGTCGGCGTTGATTTGACAATAAAACTATTCGAATTCCAAAAAAAAAGGTGTGAGTGTCGTTAACATTCACGAAGCTTTGATGTGAAATATGGTGCTAAATTTTAGGGCTTAATTTCAAAATCACAAGCTCTCTTTCAAAAGAAGAAAACTTACAGGGAGAAGAAACACCAACAACAAGATCACTTGCTGCTGTGTCCTTTCTTTTTTTCTGTAACTCTAATTTATTGTGCTGCTCCAAAGAAAAATTAAAAAAACTACAGTGGCAAAGGAATAACAGGAAGAAATAATAATCTCCATCATCCATCTCCCACACTCTTCCTACTCTGTTGCTACACTGTTCCCAAACTCTACCCACACTGTTCTCACACTGTTCCCACACTCTTTCCACATTCTTTCCATACTCTTCCCACACTGTTCCCACAGTTTTCCCACCCTCTTCCCACATTCTTTCCACTCTGTTCCCACACTGCTCCCACACTTTTCCCACTCTGTTCCCACACTCTTCCCACACTGTCCCCACATTCTTGCCACTCTGTTACCACACTGTTCCCACACTTTTCCAAATTCGTTCCCACACTTTTCCAAATCTGTTCCCACACTCTTCACACACTTTTCCCACTATGTTCCCACACTCTTCCCACACTGTCCCCACTTTTCTGCCACTCTGTTCAAACAGTGTTCCCATACTGTTCCCACACTTGTCCCACACTCTTCCCACACTATCCCCACATTCTTACTACTCTGTTCCCACACTTTTCCCACCCACTTCCCACCCATTCCCCAGACACCCTTCTTTTTATTGATTTGGGACACTAAAGCCCAGCGCCTCTGCCGTAGATTTCAAGATATATTCTATATTTCTTGAGCTTACTTAGCACCCATCATAAACAGCTACCAATTTGGGTGTAATAAATCAAATTTTTAAAGCGAAGCTCTTTTACGGACGTGCGACTGAGGACTAATATTAGTAATTAATATTAATAGTACGACTTTGTCTTTGCAAAGTCAGGCACATTAGCAGGTTGATTGTGTATGAGTGCGTGTGTATCAGAGAACACCTTCGTTCGACTGCAAAACTCTCATACATTATTCAACACACGAATAAACTGACTTCGCGCTCTATTCATCAAATTTGCTTACTCAACATGTTCCAGCAGAGTTTTATTCGAACCAATTGTTGGCACTCTGATTATAATCATGTTCGACTTCATTCCAATCAGTTTGGTTGATTGTTCTTTTGGCTCAACGACGATTGTTTAGAGCAGGGTTCCGCAAGCAGAGAGCGCGAAAATGTGACTGTCTCTCTAACACACAGTGATGCATGACTTCGGCAAGCATTCGGTGTGAATTGGCGTGTATGTTCGTGCCCCAGGGGCTATCGCTGGGGACTTTGGTTTAGAGTGAGCGAAAATCACCTCGTATGAATAAACTCTTGCAAAGACGCATAGGCAGTGACGGCGCCGCTGACAGCTATGAAAAAGAGAGAGATGGAAAGAGTAAAACCTCTCGCTCAATGCGGTGGCCGGTCAACGCTGAGTTTTGTTCGATCGAACACATAAACGTCCCATAAAAAGAACTTTAGCTGAACCGCTCGATGCGACTGCCGGTATGAGCTGAATATATTCAGCACTGAGTTCTGTTCGATGAATAAATATGAACATACACGTTGGATCACATAATGCCGCTCGATGCGATTACGTTGTGAGTTGAATATATTCAGCTCTGAGTTTTGTTGATTGATTAAATGTGAGTAAGAATTTTTGTGTATGAGCCAATCAAGAAAAAAGTTATTTTTGCAGTTCTCTGGTGTGTATGTTTACTGAGTACCGAGTACTGAAAATCAAGTACTGAATATCGAGTACTAAACATCGAGTCCTGAGTATCGAGTACCGATTTTCGAGCACTGAGTGTAGAGTACTGAGCATCAAGCACTGATTACACTGTGACACATTTTTGAACTCAATAAAGTTGATCGCATCGAGACCAAAAAATTGTGAAAGGTTGTGATTGTAGTATAAAAACACTGTCTGGGTTTGATCTGATTAGCTATTTGATCTGAATATTGCACTTTGAACTTTTTCCCTTCAAAGTAGGATTTAGGATTAGATATTTTGTAAACTATTTTGATATTTTGCTTTTATGTCTGTAGCAAAGTTGTTGCTCTTGGCTTGGCCATAAAACATTTATTAGTAGCAAATCTAAAAAAATAACTTCTTCATACTCAAAGTACCAAAAGTTGGAAAAACGAGAAGGCCAAGCTAACTTCGTCTGTGCCGAAGTTTTTATACCCTTGCAAATGCAAATGTCACAGTTTAAGAACGCTTACATAAAAATCAAAAAATTTTGTAACTAAAACCTATTTTCCGACAGATAAACGTCTGAAAAAATTTTTCTCACTAAGACTCAATTTCCGACCGATCGGCCCTATGGCAGCCTTAAGATATAGTCATCCTATTTCGGCCCAATTTTGCGAATCTATTTGAAAGCATATAAAATAAGTCATCAGCGAGTTTAAGGACGCTAACAAAACTAAACAAAAAAATTTTTACCAAGACTCATGTTCGACCGATCGGTCCTATGGCAACCATAAGATATAGTCACCCGATGTCGATCAACTTTTTCAAATTAGTTTCAAAGCGTTTAATATTAATAATCACCGATCTAAAGAACGATTTACTTAAAAACAAAAAAGTTTTTTTTCACTAAGACCCATTTTCCGACCGATCGGTCCTATGGCAGCTATAAGATATAGTCATCCGATTTTGACCAAAGTTTGCAAATCTGTTTGAAAGTATATAATATTATTAATGACCGAGTTTAATCACGTTAACATTGAAAACAAAAAAGTTTTTTTCACTAAGACCCATTTTTCGACCTATGGTTCCTATGGCAGCTATAAGATATAGTGATCCGATCCGGTCGGTTCCGACATATTAGCAGCGTGCAGTAAAAAGAAGACTCTGTGCAAAATTTTAGCTCGATAGCTTTAAAACTGAGAGACTAGTTTGCGTAGAGAAAGACGGACAGACAGACGGACAGACAGACAGACAGACAGACAGACAGACAGACGGACAGACAGACGGACGGACAAAGCTCAATGAACTCAGCTCGTCCCCCTGATCAAGAATATATATAGTTTATGGGGTCGGAAATGAATATTTCTATGCGTTGCAAACTTCTGGGCAAAATTATAATACCCTTTGCAAGGGTATAAAAAGTAAGTTTTGACCATTTTTTGCAGTTTTTCAACTTCATATTGAAACCCGTTACAAATTTGGACAAGTCATTCAGTACAAAGTTGTAGCTTATACCAAAATAAACAAACCTTTAGAACGAACCAACTTCATTTAATTACTTTTTCATATAGGTATAGAATGAAGTTGGTATATTCCAATCGTTGGTTTATTTAAGTCTAAGCTATACAGAGAAAACAAAATCGGCTGCACGGCGCGTGTAGAAACGTCAAAACTAAATTGCACACGCAAAATGTAGAACTCAGAAAGCTACACGCCACGTGCAGAAAAGCTACACGTAACGTGTAGGATTTCAGTATATAAGCACCTCGTGGAGAAAAGCTAAATGCTGCTTGGGCAAATGCAAAATCTGCACGAAATTAGAAAATCAGCTTATTTCCAAATGACGTCTACATTTTTCATGCAGCAATCTGAATACCACACGAACGTGTAGGTTTTCTACACGCGGCGTCTGGATATTGAAATCCTACACGCGCGTGAGTAAATTCTAAACGAAAAGTGTAGCTTTAAATTAGTACTGAATTCTTACATTTTTCGTTTAGAAAACTGATCTCCACACGCGACGTGTAGGTTTTCTGTACGAAACGTGTAGCTTTCTCATTTCAATATGTGACATGTAGCTTTTTTTCTGCACAAACGTTTAAGTCTACTAACTTGGAAATCTACACGAAGCGTGTGCAAATTTCATTCATATAGATGAGACCACTGAATTCGAACTTAAGAATTACAAGCTAGCTAAAATTGGTGTATGTTTTTGTTGAACTAGTGAGCTTTTTCACTAGCCTTTGGCTCAAATAGCCAGCAAAGATTTGACCACAAGACTATGGCCAGCAAATAATAGGACGCGATTTCGAGTTTCGATTATATGTGCATATATGTATATGCATTAACAATTGTTTATTAAGCGAATTTTGCGACAGTTTGTTGATTGATTTTATACAATTGATAATTGGACAAACGCGCTAGGCAAATCAGACGTGATCCCTGCTGGTTGCAATTAACTACGATTCGAGACTGAGCGCAGCAGCAAAAGTGGCCAGCGTAGCTTGCTGTGCAGATGGCACGCGACAAGCAACAACAGAAAAAGCGACAAATGAGAGCAAGAAGTTGATAGAGAAATTGCTACAAGGTTCTCTCAATTTTGACTATTAGTTTTGAGCTGTTTGGGAAAGGCGCTTAGCCGAACAGTTTTCAATGCAAGTACATCTTAATCAATACAAGTAAACGCTAAACGCGGCTTGCAGAAAAGCTACACTATACGTGTTGAAATGAGAAAGCTAAACGCGGCGTGTAGAAAAGTTTCACGCCACGTGTTGAAATGAGAAAGCTCCACGTTTCGTGCAGAAAACCTACACGTAACGTGTAGGATTTCAATATCTAAACGCGGCGTGCAGAAAAGCTACACAAATGTTATGGCTTGAAAATCCCGGTCAAAACGTGTAGAAGTCCCACATTTTCTTGTAGCTTTTGTGTAGCTTTTTGTCCTGCATTGCTTAGTTGAATTCGTCACATTTTTTCAAGACAAAGTTTTGCGACATTTATGTAATTTTCAGTATAAAGATGTGACTTTTTTGACTTGCTACTTAGAAATGTTCTGTAAGCCAAGCCAAGAGCAACAACATTCTGTTAAATGTCAAAGCGAAATTGCAAACGGATAACGAGATATGGAGTAGCAAATCCCAATCAGAAGTTGAAAGCTTCAAAGTGCAATAAGTAGAAAACGGCAGCTAAACAGACCAATTTTAGCGAAGGTTTTTCTACTACCATTACACCTTTTCAGAATTTTTTGGTGTCGACTTAATCAACTTTTTAGTGTTGCACTGTGCCATCGAGCAATGAGTATTGAGCCCTGATTATCAAGTACTGAGTATAGAGTACAGAGAATCAAGTTCTGATTGTCGTGTACCAAACACACACAATCCACTTGCTGCAAATCAGAAATCTCTTTGTAAACAGCTTCGCTCGAACTGGGTGTCCCAACACGCCCACTTCTTTTTTGACTATCTTTGCCCGCCTTGGATTTTTTTTTTATTTTGCTTTTTTAGTCTGCACATCTGGCTCATAGTCAAAGATGTCGTTTTAAAAATTTTCATTTACCGCACGTGTCGTATATGTAATAGTTTTTTAAACTTTAAGACCATTCCGTGCTCCATAAAATTAAAATAAAATTTTGTTGTTTTTCTTTACAAATATCAATCATACAACAAATACTAGCTTTGGGAATGCCGAGATCTACTTTTTTCCATTTTACCAATTTGAGGTTCGCTCTATAGTTCACATTATTTGGAAGTTAGTTGTGTAATATCCCAGCCTGACTTAATTTTCTTTCTAGAGCTTGTTATACACCAAATTTAGATTTGAATTTAAGACAAATAAATAATAAACAGAAATTTATAATTAAAATATTTACGTTGAGCTATGTTATTATTAAATTTAAGATTTTCGGGCAGTTTCACAACAACAAAATACAATAGCCAGTAATTTTATAACTTAGCATCCCCGCCCCCATTCGATTTAGTTTGTGAAACGAAATTATTCTCAGAAATGCAATTACAGTTTCACGAATTCGCAATTTGTGATCGAAAACGGATTGCAGTTGATTGAAATAATTGTTTTAACTAGAAAAGTAAGCTTCAATATTTTAATTGGTTTTCTCTGCCAGCTAAAGCTGCCTCTGGCAGTTCGTCAGATTTTAAGGTTAATTTTGGATTAACTGTAATTTAATACAAAATTTATTTAAGTCGACATGTACATACATAATCATATTATGTAAAAATGTTCTTATAGAAGTAAGTTGATTAATTATCTAAACGAATTCTTTTTTCCAAAAAAGGAGGGTCCGGTTCGGGTCGAGAGACCCAATAAACCCCAAAGTTCCGTTCAGGACCGATTTGCAGCCTTAATGGTAGGTATTTAGGATTTTGGATTTATAACATTTTGACTTACGATTGGTTGTGAATAGTAAATAAATGGGGAAAATGTCAAGAAAGGGATTTTGTTGGCTATTTTTGACTTCACAAACTTTTGCGGTATACTTCACCCACTTTGGAATATAGTTTTTACAAATTTTAATTACTAAATTAACTCAATCATGAAAAATTACATTATGTAAGACAGATTTTGAATTAAATTTTCTTAGAAACATATATAAACAATAATAAAGTATGTGAAATCTAACAGATGATACTTCATTCTTAATTCATTCCATGCAAATATTTATGGCTTAAAAAACAAGAAACAGAAAAAACAAATAATTTTTTCGTATTTTTGTTGCTTTTTTCTCGGAAAAGATTGATTAGCTCAATGCTACAATAGAATTACGTGGAAACCCAATTTGAAATATGTAAAAGAGAATTACGCTTTTCGTTTTTCTCTAAATTTAATTAAACCAAATTCTTCTGCTATTGCAAACCAGCTTTCGGCAAAGCGACATTAGTATTTTCAGACACCAGAAAAGACAACACACAAATGTTGAGACCTTGCCAAAGGCTAACCTGGATTACACGTTATTGCCTTTGACACTGATACGCCAATTACAGCAGCTGCAGCAGCAGAAGGTTCGAAGTCAGCTTACAGCTTCGACTGCAATGATGTTCAATAAATGGAGAGGGGTGGTCGAAAATGTATTTTCGTTTGGCCAACGCTCGCGTGCTTGGCTATATTATCGACTTGAATCAATGCTGTTTGTTGGCGCTTTCACTTTTGCTTAACCAAAACATTGCTCCATTTTATGTGACAACCAAAGAATATTTTGCAGGCGCACACACACTCAATGCCATTGTTTGTGATTTGATGAGGATGTGAATTTGTCGGAGTGTCAGAAAAAGTTGGTTAGAAGGGACTGGCAGCTACTTACTGTTTGTTTGCGTTGGCATGTGAGCGCTTATTCATACGCACTCGCAATTTCCGATTCCAATGAAAAATGAGCCATTACATGCTTCGGGCGGAGCTTTAAAAATTTAATTTGGCTCACTTATCAGCTACATACATCAGCAGACAGAGGCCAGCTAAACACACACATGTGCGTTAATGACCCTGGCCCAGCTCCTCCCTTCACTCTAAGTTTCTTGTTACAGCGCCTCCTTTTATACAGCTCAAGGCTATACTTTTCGTACTTCACTGCTATATTTAGCTAAGACCTCATGTTGTTCTACAATAATAATATAAATACTGGCCACTTTAGTCAAACAACAATGGCGACCTTCGTGCTTAGCTTATGTGACCATCAAAGGACAAATTTAATTGGCTTTTTGTGCAAAAACATAACAAATATTTTTGAAAATTCTCCGCAAATTGTGTTTACATGTTGATGTTTTTAAAAGCAGCCAGACAGCTGCTTATACTTTTATACCAAGTTCGCTTTTTGGTAAGGCATCACGAATTGGCTTGGTAACAGCTAAAAAAAATTAAAGCATACTTTTTGGGGCAACTTCAAGCATGATGCTGAAGTTTTAAAGGGCCACTTCAACCTTTGGCATTTGACAACCCTATAACTTTTACATCTGTTTTCAAACATGCTTATGACAGCCCGCATAAGAAGCGTCAATCCATGCAAATTCAGGCCATGGAACAGTAAACACAACCGCAATGCTTTAAATTCGAAACATGTTCCCATTTGTGTAAACACAACGTGCTCATTTTTATTTCAATATAACCGTGAATAAATAACAATTTCAATTCTTTGCAAATGAAAACCCTCAATAAGTTTACAAAGAAGACCACTCCACGACCAACTTGTGAAGGTTTTGGCTTGAATTTTTACTTTTTTACAGGCAAAGCGGAAATAGTGTATTCAATCTGATAACACATTTCTGTATGCCAATTTTGATTGATGAGGGGTTGGAGAACTTTTGGTTTCAACAGGAGGGTTATACCGCTGAAAGAGCTCCTGCCTAGATTGCGCTGTTTGTGTCACGGTCGGCATTTTCCGGAAATTTTAAACCGAACATAAACAGGAACAAGCTTAGCAAACAATGCTAGAAAAAGTGATCAAAATTTCCAACATCCGAATGGACCATTTACGGCGTAGACGCGGTCAACATTGGAATGAAATTATCTTTAAAAAGTAAATGTCAGAGTTAGTTCTATCAGCCCATAAGATTTCACCATGCAATTTCATTTCTTATGTCTTATTTGTAATATAAAAAAAAAGAAAAAGCAGAGTGTACGTGAACAGCGAGGGCAGACCAGTTTCTATAAATATAGCGTAATTTGGGGAAGTTAAGGGGAGCCTAAATACTTTTTTGATGAAGAAGCTGAGGAGGCGCTCGACATTTTCATAGGATGAGTGGCCCCATACTTGCGATCCATAGCACAGGATTGAACGTACAACCGCTTGGAAGACTGCGTATTTTGTGCTTGGCTTGACGTTTTTCCTACTAAGCACAGTTTTCCATGACGCGTTTAAGGCCACTTTGGCATCTTTCAGTTTCTCGCAGAGGTGAGCTTTAAATGACATATTGTGAGTCACTAGTACTCCAAGGTATTTGTAGCTCTTCACACTTTCAAGGGTAACACCGTCTATCGTCCAGTCTTCTAATCGTGAGTAACGACCGCCGCCCTGTCTAATTATCATGATTTTTGATTTGTCCGTGTTGATTTGAAGGCACCATTCTCTACAATATTCGTGAAGCTTATCAATCATTTCCTGAAGCATTTGCGGAGAATCGGCAAAGAGACACATGTCGTCGGCATACATTAACACTTTGAATAGTTGTCCAGCAAAGGTAACCCCGTCTGCTAGGGCATGTGTGATGTCGTCGACATATACTTAGATACCCCTGCTTGACTCCACAGTTAGTGTTAAACCAGTCAGAAAGTCTGGAACCGTCCCAAACCGATGCTGTGTTATTGTCGTACAGCTGGACTAATGCCTTGAGCATTTTGCAGTTTGTAGAACAGGCTTCTTCTGTTCACTGTATCAAACGCTGCCTTAAAGTCAATAAAAAATAAGTATAACTTTTTTTTGGACTGGAGATAGGACTGAGCATTTGTCGTTAGGACAAAGATGCTATCGACTGTAGAATATCCCTTTCGAAATCCATTCTGAAATTCACTTAGTAGATTCATCTTGTTATCCCATTCAGTCAAGCGGGACAGTAGCACTCCGGCTAGAATTTTCATAATGACATTAAGGCAATATATTCCCCTGTAGTTGCTGGCGTTAGATGGGTCTCCCTTTTTATAAATTGGGAAGATAATGCTACGCTTTAAACGATTCTGAGAAGGTCCCTTCATTGTACAGGTGATTGTAGGCTTGTGTTAGCAGTTCTTAAAAAATTCAGCAGATATTCTGTCATCCCCCGGTGCTTTGTTAGTTTTCCAGTTGCCAATGGTCTCGTTAACTTCCGATGTCGAGATGCATCTGTCTAGGTCAGTTGAAACCGTGTTTGGCAAAGCATATTGTATTTGTATTTCCGAGTTTGAAATCCACAGTAGTTGCTTAAAATGCTGAGCTAAGGACGGTGCGTCAACTTCAATTTTCCAGATGGCTGTGTTTCTATTTATAGACTTAAGAATTGTCCAGTAAGTTTTTGAATTGTGTGCGTTGTAGAGCTCTACTTCCAGATTTAAATAGTATTAATTTTGTTTGATATAACACAAGGCCTTATATTCCTTATTTGCTTGGAGGTATTTCGTTTTCGAGTCTTGTGTTTTGCCCTTTCTGTGGTGTATCGCATACATATCGAGTCGAACCACGCTTGCTTGTTGAGCTTAGTTGCTTTTGTCTGCATAGTTTCTGCTGCTTTTACTTTCATCTTTGTTAGGTTATTGGCCATTAAACCCGTTCCACTCCATTATTCAGAATTTAGGAAATTTCGCGATTTTTCGGACCATTGCCGTCTGAAAGTAGGAGGGTGTTTGATCGCTGTTTCCAGAAAAGGTTGACAGAAGGTTTATCTCTGTTTTCCACGTTATAGTTTCACTTGTAAAGGTTTTGGGTTTCTTCATACAAATGACTTACAAAACTATGTATGTTTAGAACTTAAGCCTAGTATGGGGACTTCCAAGTCCGTGGTGAAAAGGTTCTTGCTCTTGTGCTTCGAGTTGGGTGTCGGCCAGATACCCTTACACGAACATTCCGGCCGCCTTGCAATATAATGGAAGAAGCAGGACAGAGGCTTCATTGGGCACCTGAGCCCGACAGTAGCCATCCAAATACCAAATTCTGGGCTAAAGGACCACCTTCTTGGCTAGTTAGCAGACCAGGCAGTATTATGTCCGGGTAGACATCTAATCCCAGCACCATGGCTACTGAAGACGGACGGAACCAGCGATCGTCTGCCAGGATAATGTTGGTAAACTTCTCCTGCATCCCTTCGCTGATGGCCTTTTCTCTCGAGAAGGAAGAAGTCGTCTTTAACCGTAGGACTGCTGTACACTTCGAGTCAGCACCGATGCGAGTGACGGATAGCCCTAAAGCCTTTGCAAAAGTCGCAACGATGTGGCTAAGCTGACAGCAATGATCGATTAGCGCCCTCGTCTCAAAGGTCTTTTCACCATTAAATACCATCACGGTCGCTGCAGGCAGGACACAGATGATTTTGTGCTGCAAAAGAGTCTGCAAGGATGTCGCAGAGGCCATGGAGCTTGATCGAGTTGACCTTGCAGGAAATGGAGAGCGACGCCTCTCACGCATATGGAATAGCGTGTGATGGTCCTTTTGGCAGACTCTACATTTGTCACCATTTCGACAGGAGCGACCGGAGTGTTGATGGGCGCAGTATTTATAAATTAATACTGCCCGGAGCCGCATCTCATTGTTCAACCTCAGGAAGCGCATTTCCCTAGGGGATGGATTCCGCAACAAACTCGGCATCGGATCGAATCAGTTCCTCGGGGACATTTGCTCTCCAGTTCACGGGGACGATCAAAAATCAAATCTTCATAATAATCTTAGCCTCTTCGAGCCAAAACATTCGCAAGGTGGTCGTGGAGTGCTTCTTTGTAAAGCTTTTGAGGGTTTTCATTGGCAAAGTAGTAATATTTTGGCGTATTCACGGTTATATTGAACGAAGAATAAGCACGTCGTGCTTACACAAATGGGTACATGTTTCGAATTTAAAAATAGTTTAAATTTTGATTCTGTGAGACCTTATAAACCCTGATTTTTATAAAGTTTTCAGCTCCGGTAAGAAGCTGTAAAGACTTGTGTTGTTATTTTACATATAAACTTTGGGTACTCTACTTCAACACTTTTCAAAGTCGGAAACATTTTATTTTTCTTGAGCAGCGTCAACAGCTGAGTCCACATGACCAAGTCCATCTGCATGAATGTTTCGATATCAGAGGCTGTAAAAGATATATAAAAAATAATTTTCAATATTTTAAATATTTGATTAATACGAAATGTTAACAAAGGCAATTAAAATGCCCCACTTTACACATTTTTTTTTTCTTATACTACAAACACTTGGCTACAAAGCGCCTCAATTCTAAGAACTCATTAATCTAGCGTTAAAAATTTGTCTTAAGCTTAAACATGTGTGTAGGAAGCAGAACGGCGAGACTGAACGCATGTAAAATTGGCGACATGTGTCGCTGTCGTAGACATGGACGCATCAACATGCGTCTGAGTCCTGAAGGTTGAACGTTTAGTGGCCACAAAGCAGCATCATTAACTGAATGTTTTTCGTGTTTTTTTTTTTTACACAATTTAATTTGCCCCAAGTGGAGAGTGTGCGCGTTTAGTGGGCAACACCAGAAAATTACAGCAATAAGCGGCTTGGGTAAATAAATTTACACAAGCTTGAAGTATTTCCAAAGCACTTGCTGACAATAAATAAACATATGTAGGCGAGTGCCAGATCTGAGCAGGATGCGAAGTAGGTGTAATTACATGCGCTGCGCTTTAACCCAAATTAAAGAGCCAAATAGACACGCATAGTTGAGCTTAATTACATTTGCTGTTGACAAAACAAGAAAAAATACCACACAAGGACATCAAGTGCTTCAGACGACAACGAGCCTCCCCGACTCAAATGTGACCATGGGGACAGCTCGGGGATAAAAATGAGTTAGCAACATTATTTAGCCAAGAAAGCGGACGCAGGGAACAAAATGAAAACGACGACAACGTCACAATATCAATTTTATTAAGGCCGGCCACCACGTGCCAGAGCTGGGCGAGAAGCCGCAGGGCTTTGATGAGTTGACTGCTTCTTCCACTAAGTATGCATGTACAAGTATATACCCGTACACTTCCAACTGACTCTCGTTACATGCCACAAAATGTGGTGCGAGGCCATAAAATACATTTTGACAAGAGTTTTATCTGGCACGTCGCCTATTAGTTGTATGTGTCAGAGCGATTTATAAGGATTTGTTGCCATCAAGAATATACACCGCTATGATGCACTTAGAGAAAATGTGAAAAGGAGGATGAACTGTTTGTTAATTTGTTAGATTTTGTAATACTTTACGCTAATACAATTTCAAATAAATTGTTATTTTTTTAGCCTATTTACAATCTTAACTATCATAAGCTAATACATTTTCCCCACCTCTTTCTTTCCCATTTCAAATACTAGATTTAAAAAAAAATTTAAGCTTAGTGACAACACTGTTTTGTTGACGGGCTGTCGAAGTCGGCTGATTGTATGCCAAGTGCGTTTAGTGAAATTGATTAGATGTTTAAGTAGGTAGTTGGTTCCACAAACTAACAGTATTAACAAAGAGTTGTCGCTCCGAACTAGCTAGTTTATGGCGTACTGCTATTAAGTTCATAGTTTTTATCGATGTGTCATACAAATATGCATAGGAGTATATTCTTATTCTCTTTATATATTCTTTATCTTATATATGCAATTTTTCTACTCCGAAAGTTGAGGTACCTTAGCGTAGATGTAAAGCGTTGAGATACGAGATGTAGAGCGTTGGCGATTTCCTAACAATTATTTTCAATATACATCAAATTCTCGATAAGCTCCTCATCCGCAACTAAATTTTGTTCTACGGCGATGCACTTGGATTCTGCGCTATCAAGTTTTTGTAGAACCTTAAAAAGTCTTATTAAAACAAGAAAGAAAGTCGGTCAAGCCCGACTATAACATACTCTGTACCCTTAGTTATACGCCCTCGTCTCTAAGTTTCACTCTCTCTTTCTCTCTCTCTCTCTCTCTCACTAAGATTGCCGTTCAATAGAATGCTGTGGTGATGGGTGGGGGGTGTTTACTGGCCGTTTTTTGCTCATAACTTGAGTATCGTTCATCCGATCTTTATCATTCCTTCAGTAAATCGATAAATAATTTTGAGTACTAGATATCTCTAAAAAGTACAAACCATCTATAATCAAAACTGTAGGAGATATGACGTTTTTTCCAAATTGCGGGGGCGCGATGGGGCGTGGCAAAAATTGAAAATGAACTTGATCTGCCTGCAAGTATAAGAAATATATGTCCCATACATGTCAAACCTCTATCTCTTACCATCTCTGAGATCTCTTCGTTAATACGGACGGACGGACAGACAGACAGACAGACAGACAGACAGACAGACGGACAGACGGACATGGCTATATCGACTCGGCTGTTGATGCTGATGAAGAATATATATACTTTATAGGGTCGGAAATGATTCCTTCTCGCTGTTACATACTTTTGCACAAACTTAATATACTCTGTGTACCTTCGGTACACAGTATAAAAAGGAGGAAATTATTAAATTTTAGCTACGTACCAACTTAACTTTGAAATCCCGCGCGGCCATCATAACTTAAAGTATCTAATTTTGGATTTTCATGAAATTCTCTATTCTTATTTTTTTCGAGCCTTGTTTTGCGAAGAACTTCACATGTTCAAAAACGTATGGAGATTGGTACGGTTTAGTCTACCTTTGTTACAGAGCAGGAGCCGGCAAAACACACATGCTAATTTTGGCGTTGCGTGTGTGTGTTAAGCCACGCGAGAGCGCGCTCATTTAGCACTTCTTTGTTGTTGCAAAAGAAAGCAGTATAAGATCGTATACTTTCAGTGTGTCGATGTCGCTGCCGCAGAGCGCTGTAATGCTGTTGTTCTTCCGAACCACGTTCCCAACTTCTCCAGGCGCAAGCTTTAGAGACACTTAATGATTGAGAATAATCTGCACTGATTTTAAAAGACATCGCATTACATAGGGACGCGCCGGACTCTGGTACAGAGTATAACAAGCTATGCATTGAACTAAAATAGTTTCTTCTGTCCGATAAATTATTTTTCAATATTAAATAGCTTAAATGTGCTTTCGTACCATTTTTTTTAACTTTCATGTTTAGTTTTGATTACAAAAAATCAATATTTATTAAAAAATATATATATATATCCACATCCTTGTGATTTACCCTAGTAATTGTTGTGGTAAACCAGCTGTTTTTGACAGGCTGTTACTTGAGAGTCAAAGCTTAATTCGTGAATGTAAATCAAAATAAAAATGCCAAGATAAAGTGTACAACAAGCACTGATTATGCGTAAAATTGACATGGCTCTTCACGAAATGGAAAGCATCGATGGTAGGTGTACAAATCAAGCTAAATATGTGTCTAAAGAGATTTGAATATTTTATTTTTATTTATTTTATTTTTAATTGCAGCTTCGTCTAAAAGACACAGCTACAATATAATAGAATATAAAATGATACAAAATAAGGGGGATAGAAAGGAAAACAAAAAGAGTAAATAGAAGAAACGCCTTCCGATCCGGTGGGGGTAATTTATTTTGTCGTTATGACCAGCTACGCCCCTGCTCGCAGCGTTGGTGATCGGAAGGAATTTCCTAGAAAAACTAGAAACTCTGCAAGTGCAAGATTGTGAAGAATAAAAGACCGCAGGCCTTCGTCGGAAAGGTTATCACTGAGAAGAGGAAAGATATTTTGTAATCCCTACACAGAATGCGAAAAGGACAATTTGAGGCATATAAAGTAGAAGCGACAGGAAGCCTCAAGGGAATATAGTTTCGTGTTTGTCTTGAAGGGACATTAAGGTTCACGCGTCCGAGTAGGTACTCAGCGTCAATATTACCCTTTATAAGCTTGTTTAGAAACATTATACCCAACATGGTACGTCTATGCTCAAGTGAAGGTAAGTCTAAAAGCTTAAGCCTGGAAATATAGGGAGGAAGTTCAACTGTGGGTCCCAACCCAGGTTGCGATAGGGCAAACAAAAGGAACTGCTTCTGGACAGATTCGATACGTTTACACAGGGTGAGTGCTTGGGGGTTCCAAATACACGAACCAAACTCCAAAATAGGCTCAGTAGGGATATAAACAAAAGCTTGGTCGTGTGGGATTGATTGAACTCCTTACAGCCAACGTTTAATAAAACCTAACAATCCCATGGCTTTATTCACAGAAAGTTCAATGTGAGTGCCAAAAGAAAGTTTATGGTCGAGGGTAATACCCAGATCATGGAAAGATTCAACTTGTTCAAGTTGATAAGAATTGAATACATACACATGATGCAGTCGATGAAGTGATGGACGAGCTTATGGAGAATTTTTCATTTAATTATTCATATTTTTGTGCAGCGAATTACCTATTACACAGTGCTACAGTGCGAAATGACCTGGGTAATGACATAGTGTACGTTGTAGAGCAGGTCGCGTATAGCAGACTATAATATTTTCATCCCGGCCCTATAGAGTAACAGCACTCGAACAGGAATAATCTTAGACCAAAATTGTCAAACAAATATGTAGACATTTATGTGATTATATGAAAAACTATATATTTAAATTTCCCACCAAACTTTAGCAAAGTATACTTTTCGGGGCATCAATGTTAAATCAATCGATTTTCTGCTAACACATAATGTTTATAATTTTTGTTACAATAATGTAATTTTAATCAGCTTAGATTAAGTGAATAAAAGCTATATCTTCTAAAAGATGTTCATCTATACTAGCTCTTAGATTAGAAAGAACAGACTTAAATGTTAAACAGGCTCGTTCAACTGATACCTGGAACGCCAAGTATAGTTAAAACAATAGAACAGAATAAGTCCTTTCTGTCCTGTGACCTTTCCCAAAACTTTAAAACATTTGTCGATGTATGTTCTCTTGGAAAATTTTCGAAGAAATCTATAACATCATTTACAGATTTTATATTTGGCATTTGTTTATTGTTGTTTTTTGCTTTCATAAACTTCTCTTCTTTGCAATCAGACGTTGAATCATTTAAAGTTGAATTTTGAAAACTCGCATTAAGAATTTCTCGATTGGCTTCTCAAGCCTCGTAGCGGACTTTCGTTGCGATCCAGAATCCTTGTTTAGAGGTCTATTATCATGCCGCCTTCCTGGACCTGGGGTATCCCGCTATGGGGTACGGCATGCTTCACTACACTCAAGAAACTAAAATCTTCTATAAGCCGAGTACTCCAGTGAGGCATACAACTTTATATAGCAATTTGGATATTTTGCCACTATGCGCCCAAATCAATATGCATACGACTGGTGGCCCACTCCAATAACCTTGCCTCTGAATTGGCTTAACCGACGACATCCCTCTGACCTCTGGGTGCATGGAAGGCGTCCCTCGGGCCGCCTCAACAACTTGGCTTAAGTGTCTTCTTGGGACTATCCCCGACCAATATTTGCACGCTGCTTGTTCCCCAGCAAGACGACAGATCACCCTCAGGACCTGCGCTGAGTGTTAAGTAGTTATCCCAGGCGTTTCCCGTGTTGTCGAAGTCCTCTATAGTATGAGTAATTCTTGTTAACTTTTTGTAAATAGATTAAGTTCTATGTACTAAGTATTCCCCTATATATATATTTTGAACTACGTTCGATTCAGAAGATTTTAGGTGGAGCTCTTTTAAAGAACTCTGAATGCAAATATCTTAAAGAGTTAGTAAACGTTAGCACATTTTGTAGGTTGAGTTACATCGCGTTTTTTTTTTAAATTTTCTATAAGCAAAAGATTTTATATAGTGTGAGTACGGAGTTTCTTACAAAGTGTGCGATCTTTACTAATGTCGAACAAAACTTCCTTAAAAAAATCGTTAAACTACTAAATTTAACACTACGAACTATAATTATAGAGTCCTCCAAAGAATCTACAGAGGTAACTTGGTCATCGTCTAAATCAAGAAATGTCAAAAATATACCCAAAAAACCCGAACCGAACCTGTTCTTAATGGTTAAGTCCTTAAAGCCATCGAAAGTTACTTTAAAGTTGCAAAGTTACGTAAAATCAGATTGTCCATTTGCGAGTTATTTCAAGTTAAGTAAGCAAAATGAGCAATTAACGGTTTTTGGGCCATAACTTCAGATTTTGGGGGTCCCCGAGGAAAACCAAGTATGAGGAAGTGGTATACGCGACCTGCTCTACAACGTACACTATGTCAAACGTTATTTGTGTTATTAACATTTGCTTTTCTTTTTCAAAAACTCCATATCTAATCAATTAGCCTCATTATTGTTCCAATAAATATATGAAGTACGAATCTAGTTGTCCTCCCATAAAAATAAATATGTATTTTCGTCTTAAACAGGCTGTAATTTTGCCAAATAAACTGATTTGAATACCATTTAAATCTCAAAATTAGATCATATGTTTGGCTATATGCTCAGATGGCTAAAATATTAATCCAATAAATGCGCTAGCTTAAACGAGATGATTTATTAAAAGAAGAAATGCCATATTTCTAATGTTGTCTGTCTTCAGAGGCTAATTTAGACTCTTTCTGCTGCAGTTATATAGCTGATTTGAGCCTTAAAATTTGTGTGTTTCAATTGAATTCGGTCCACAAAGAGTTAACAAAAAGAATATAAAAATATAAACTCACATTTTCGCTTAGTGTATGGGCAACAGCTTCTGACTGACCTCGCGCTGGTATACGAGAAGCGAAGAATTATGTTTTTCCTCTTTCATTCATTTCAACTCAACTCAAGTCAATGCACTTCCGCCACTTTAATGTATCCATAATGAGATTTCAATGTTCGATTCTTGACATTTCAGCTTGGTTGAACTGGTTGGTGGAGCTCATTTAGCGTTCAGCGACACTGCCCGCCCCTCCCCCCCTCAATAGTTCAACGCTCATCCACACGGGCCAACGGACGTCATTGAATATCCTTTTGATCAATTTCAAATAGACAGTTCAAATTCCCAAGTGGCACTTGGACCACAGAGCAAAAATCAATAAGCATCTTCTTTCAACTAATTGTAATAATTTGTGCCTCAGGCCTGTCATCATCATCCTGTTCCCCAGACATTGACAAAATTTTACGGCAGACGACAGAATAAAACCAAGAGCAAAGGCTGGAAGTGTTAAATTCACAAAATATTCTCACACATTTTGTTTTGCTGTCGAGGAGTTGACTTAATGAGTGTTCAAGTTAATTGTTGGTTTATTTGTCATACTTGAACTTTGAACCCTTGCCAGACAATTGAAAAGGGGTAAAAGTTTTGTGACATGGGTGGATGAGGGTGGCTGTGAATTGTTGTAACAAGCCATGCATTTTCTGGGAAAATATTAAAAAGCCAATCAATAATATAAACGAGATGCATGGAAAGAGTGTAGCATACACACAGGCTCCGTTTAACTGGAAACAGTAGGGAATTTCACAAGCATCGCAAGTACAAAGGAAAGCAATATTTTCCCTTGGTATACATGAAAACATAATTTTTAATTAAGCCTGTCAAATCAATCACATGAAACACCCACATCAAAGCCAGCCATAAAAATCAAATAAAATCTAAGCAACCACTTAAAGTTTGAGGTCATTTGTTTCTCTTTATGTTCTAGGCAACTCTCGGGTTTTGCGTTTAAATCATTGCGGCTACCGCTATAAATAAAACAGAGTTTTATTTTCGGCTCCCGTTTGGGCCACGCCCCAATCCTGCTCGCCCATAATTTGTGTGAAACAAAATACTCGCACAACACCAAATTGAAACCAAATTAAATTGCAATAAATCAGCATGGCGTTAATAGCGCTTTCACTGATAACCATTGAGTAGGCGGTCACAAGGGTGTTGGATCCCCTCCATCTCCCGGGCTTGAAGGGAATAAATAAAAGAAAGAAAAGTATGTATGTATTTCCCATGTGTAACTGGGACCCCATGTCATTTGTGTGTTTTCTTTTTAACGCCTAATTGATTTGTATTCTGTATGCTAAAGAGATTTGGTTACAGTTCCTCGAGCTTCGATTTCATGTTTGTTTTCCCGGCATTCATTTTCGAGAGCTCACTGAGTCGCAAACATTGCCCTGGGCAGCTATCCCAAATAGCAACTGCTGACAAATGTGTATTATTATTATTGATATTTGTATTTAGCAAAATGGAGTTGTTGTCACACACATAAAGAACACGATGGAATTTAAGGATGCACAAATTTAGATAATTCTGGTACAGTACAGTTTCAAACATAGGAGCAAATGTCGAGAAGGCTTTACAAAACTTATAAATATCATATTGTGCTGACCCGGATAAAGTTTTCAATTCAAATGAAAAATGCATAACTTTATATTTTCAGTGACAATTATATGTTTCGCTTTTCTAGACGCAGAACAGCAGGATAATGCCAATGTCCAAAGAAAGAGTAACCGATTTTGTATTTATATTTTTTTTTCAAACAAACAAACTAGCAGGCTGAATGGGCTATATGGGCATGTTCAGTATCCAGTTTCATCTAAAATATCTATATATATAGAATTGGATCGTCGTTTGTTTGTGTGCTTAAAAACTTGGCCAAATTGTTTACTTTTTTCTGCGGGTTTGTTCGTAGTTGCTACGCGAAGGTTTAGGAAAATAAAGTCGGAAAATTCTTAAAAGCTGGCATTTCGTTCTTCAGTTCAATTTGTTTACAGTTATACGAAAATCAAATGCGTATACGCACTTTTTATTCAAAATTTATATTATTACATATACCTATTACATATTTTTGCATAAACTCAACAAGTATAAAAATATAAACGAACCTTGGTCAAGACAAGATTACCCAAATATCTCTGGAGCAAAATCTTGTAAACTTGTGCAATATACAGCCGGTATAATAAATTGAATCTCGGCTTGGCCCTAAATGGATTTTGTAGCCAAACTTATTTGACATGCTATAATAATTGGCGGCCGATGGTAAAATGCTATAATATATATAGGCAACTTCCAGAAACAGTTCACCAAAACCAAACAATTAAAAGTGGTAAAAAAACACTATGTTTTCTCATATTTTCATTGGAAAACAATTTGAATTGAACTAATGTAAGCCAATCTTAAATTTATTCATAGCCCGTTTGAAAATTTTCGTTTTCACTGCCGCGATAGCGCAATTTTTCTCATTTTGACATTAAAAATGCATATTTTTTTAGAGAAAATTTTTGCTATCTAAAATCTTTCTGAGGGTACACAGGGTAAAAAAAGAATGCATACGAAACCATAACAAACCATGTGATTGCAATTAACTGTAAGTTTTGTTTTCCATTATAATATAAAACACATAAATAAAATTATGGAAAAATGTAGCGTGCGTCACTAAGGATTCACGTCCATCGATAAAAACCGACAAAATATTTTTGCTGCAAATTTTAGGAGGATTTTTTTTTAGGATCCTCTAACATTCATCTTTCTTTTAAAGTATTAGTCATTGTGTGATTTATTTCGCAAAATTCGCTAAAAATTGCGAAAACACACTTCAACTTTCAAAGTGACTTCAACTTTTTGTACCGTGCGTCACAAAACTTTGTGATCAATTATTTCGCAACGGGTGATGGAAATTAGACCACGTGAATTCAGACCGCGGTCGGCAGTCTAAATGCATTCTGAATAATGAATTTAGACCGCCATCACAAAATGAAATTAGACCGCGCGTTCTAGTTCTTCAATGTTTGTTGTTTGAACGGATTATGGATAGATACTTTTAAACTCATTTCCACACCCGCCGTAGACAAAACTGGCCGTTTGACGCGTGAGCAAATGCAAGTGTAAGGCTACAGAGTATGTTATAGTCGGGCTTGACCGACTTTCTTTCTTGTTTAAAAAATAATTTGGCCTACGGCGCACCGCGCGGTCTAATTTCATTTTGTGATGGCGGTCTAAATTCATTTTGAAGAATGAAATAAGGCCGCGCGGTCTAATTTCATTTGATGGTCGCGGCCTATTTTCAGTTTGCAGAATGAAATTATACCGCCATGCAAAATGCACCGCGCAGAGCCTTTCGCAACCTAATTTTTAAATTATGTTTTATGCCATTCGAAAATACACTTCAATCTCACTAAACACTGTGTATAAGTTGAAGGTATATCTTTGAAAAACAAAAATATGTTTATATTTTAATCCAAAAACGAGTACGAAACTAGCGTTCGTCACGCGGAAGTTGCCCATATAAAACAAATAGCAATAATAATAGTAATAAAATATTGTCGAGATTACTGTTCACGCAAATACCAAGGATAAGGTTTGTCTAAAAGTAACTCATAACAAGATAAACTATACTAGGTATATTGCTAAGTAAAACCAAAAAATATTTAACAAAGTAACTTAGATTTCCTATAGAAATTTCGAAGTACGCTTAAATGAAGTAAAAATGAAGCATTTTGAAAATGCCTACTGCTCAGTTTGAGTACGTATTTAGTGCGTATTTTTCATAGTGGTTCAGCGTACATATGCGTATTTCAACTTTTGCGTCTACGTACTACGCATACTCAGTTTTTTCCTGATGCGTAGTGTGCGTATGCGTAGCCTACTGTTTCTAATGCGTATGCGTACATATGCGTATTTTAAAAAATGCGTACTACGCAGCGTAGTACGCATTAATGACTACGCATTGCAGTTCTCTGGTGTACATTACAGTGTCCCAAAAACAAATTTTTGTTTTTGCTCAGGCATTTTGTGAAAGCTTTTAGAGGTAAGTATTTTTGAGTATTTTTTTTGAGATTTTTCGGAAAACGTTTAGAGATCGCGCAAGTCGAATTATCCCCAAAAATCGGGTTTTCCGTACTGTTTTTGTATTTTACTTATGACTTCAGCGTAGATGTAACTCTTGATATGACCTACAAAATATTTCTTCATTACAAATCCAATAAATCTCATATTCATACTTAAAATATCAAAAATATAACGCTTTTTTTTTAGTGTTGTTTTCCAACAAGTTTTCCCCCAAGCAAAACACAGCGAAATTTTATCTTAGATTTAATGAAACCAGCCCTAAGAAAAGATCAACTTCATTCGAATACTCCTTCATATGGTTGGAGACCTGCAAGCACCTAAATTGACAATTTATGGTCAAAAAGGAAAAAATTTTTAATATCTTTAAACTCTGTCCGTGAAATGGTTTCTGAAGTGGGTGCGAGAGAACTGGCACGTTCGGTCGAACTCATAGCTTTTACGCTCGGTCGTACATATAGCTTTTACCATCAATGTCGGGCTTTGTTATAAAGACCCTTTGATCGAGGTGGCAACTAAGGGACAGAAAATCAGTCGATAGTACCAGAATTGTATACTGTGCAACGAGCATACATGGGAATCAACTTATGTATGTACATTAGGGTGTCCCAAAAACCATTTTATTTTTAATTTTCTTAACTTATAACTTTGTCAATAATCACAATTTTCTTTGTTTTCAAATCAACATTTTTAAAGAAAAATGTCTAAATTTTACTTTTATGAGCATAAACGATATGGTTTGGCTATGCTTTTGCTCATTTGGATACCATATATTAATTTTTTTCGAAAATTTTGCATAAATTTTGTAAAAAACGCATTATAACTCTTAAAATTTCTATGAAAATCCAATAAACTAGTGATGCAGTTTAAAAGATGGGTAAAACCTTTAAATTTGCCCTCACCGTTCCAGAGTTATACTCTTTTAGAGCTTTGTACCCCTTGCATGAAACTAATTACTAATAAAACTAATCAACTTTTTTGTTTTCAATGCTATCGCTCTCAAACTTGTTATTGATCAATATTATATGCTACCACACAATTCTGCCAAGTTTGATTCAAATCGCATTACTATAGCATATAGCTGCCATAGGAACCAACGGTCGAAAAAGTAGTTTTAGTAAGAAAATCTTTTTTGTCATGAACGCAAACGTCCCCAATTCTCGTACTTCTAAGTTTTCTATGCTTTTACATAATACCACGAAGTTTTTTGAAAATCGGCCAACTATATAGTATAGCTGCCATACAAAAGTTATGTCTGAAAAAAGCCTTAGTAGGAAAAACTTTTTTATTTTCAATGCTATCTCTACCAAACTTTTTACTAATTAATATAATATGCTACTACACAATTCTACCAAGTTTGATCCAAATCGGATGACTATAGCATATAGCTGCCATAGGAACTATCGGTCGAAAAAGTAGATTTAGTGAGAAAAACTTTTTTGTTCTCAATGGTTGCATTTTTATACCGTTGTAAATATTATCAGTTTGCACACAATTTTAAAGAGTTCAGTCAAAATCGGATGAATATATCGTCGAGCTCTCTCTCTTAACTCTTAAAATAACATTTTTGGGTTTACACAATCATTAATTACACAGTGCACCACAAAATTTGAAGGGAACTTAAGGTAGGAAAAAAACCCTGGCTGGGTTTGGTCTGATTGAATAAGGTTTTTATGTAATAGACTCCTGAAGTTTTCAGATTTTTTCATCATCTGTATGTTTTAACTGCCTTTATAATAATCAAAGCTTCAAGTTTTTGCTGGCTCGGTGTCTCGTTATGTTTGCACATCATAGATTTTGCCCCTGAAAATGCACGTTTTCATTTATATCTTAAGTTTTCTGCTACTATTTCGCAGATTGTTTCACATTTCATATCAAATGCATCTTAATTTAATTATTTAATGTTGAAAAATATAATTTAAGAAGTATTTAAGAAACGTTCAGTCAATGCTGCCGCTATTTTTTCGGAAAGCTGGCTATGCCCTTAGCAAGAGGCCTTAACATTGCTGAGTTAAGGCCCTGAACCATTTTGAAAACTGTTAGAAAAGGTTCGCACTATTTGTAACAATTAATCAGTTCGTAACCCAAATCAAAAATTTTCTCCTGTTCACCCAAAAAAAAAAAAATAGAAAATTAGAGAATCAGTTAAGTTCAGAATTAATTTTCCACTAAACTCAAAATCAACTTGTTATTTACCAAATGTTACAAAAATCATATGAAATGTGAAAAGACCGAAGAAACACTTGAAAACAGATACACTCTTACTCAAGATGACTGCCCGTTTGTCTTGTGTTAAATTATTTTTCCTATTTGTAACCATTGCGGAGTTCTTCATTTAATGACAGACATTAAGCTACGCTTCTTGTGCAACAATAAGCTTAAGCTGATAAGAGTTTGTCGCAGAACAATAGAGTTGAACAGACCTCAGCTGAACTGACACACACACATACACTCACACAGTTGCCAGCTGCTGGAACACATAAAAACAAATTTAATTTCATTTTCATAAGCACAAAATGCCACTCACTTCACTTGGCAGCCGCAAAAGGCAAGAGGAAAAAATCCATTAAGCAGGTCTCTCGAAATGGAGCTAAAAAAAAAGATAGAGAAAAATAAAAGTGGAAACACCAACTACATTCTCGCGTCATTAAAATTTGCATGCATAAACAGCAGAAGCAGAGCCAGCCAGAAAATGCACACAATAAGTTATACATGGCCCAAGTCAATTACAGTTTTACTTCTTGCTCATCCTTGCCTGGACACAGAGCGTATGAGTAATACTGAGAAAAAAAACTACGTAAATGCTAGGCACTTCAAAAAATATATAAATTATGCAAATCGTAAAACGCCTCCGCTCCAGATAATTGCAGCATAATGTGTGAAGTGCACAGTAGGAAGTTACATAAATGACACTCCTACCAGGCTAAGTAGCCGCCAGCCGGCAGCTCGAAAATCCCCCTAAAGTGCCAAACATTCATCTTTCCACGGCTCGTAGCTCCGCCAGCTGCAGCTTTCGCTACTTTTGCTGCTTACATTCTTTTGTGCAAGGACACAAAATGCGCTTAATGAGAAAACGCAAAGGCGACAACCATCAACGAAATTATGCTCAGTAAATACTTGAAAAACAACCAGTGTTGAGACCCTAGAGCCTCAGTCTGCGTCTGAGTGCCTGGGTTGAACTATTTACATAGGAAATAGGTCAGCGTGAGCGTTGACGACGCGCCAAAGTATGCAGTGAATAGTCCGGCACCCGCTTTAAATGGAATTAAATTAAATGACTTAAATATGTGGGAGGTGTGGTGTTTATGGTGGTGCCAGTTGGTTGGTCTGGTGTCAAGCTAAACAAATTCCTGGGTTGATGCATTTTGTTTTTATTACATGACACTTTGGGGTTAATGAATGCGAAAAGTTGAGTGAGAACGAGTGAAGCTGACACTTTGTAGAATAAACAAGCACGCGGGTGGTTATTTTATGTCCAACTAGCAATTTTCAGTTTAATTGAATTCTGTGAATAACAATTACAAGATGGCACAACTAGATTAACTGGTTTAAGATTTTTAAGTATAAAGATTTCAGATTTGGTTAGACTTTGATCAAATTCGTCAGAACTATTCAAAAGCATATTGTATTCAAAATTACTGACTTTAAGGAAGCTTACTTTGAAAACCAAAAAAGTGTTTTTTTTTCTTAAGCCCCTTAGGAGAACGTTCGTTTCTATGGTAGGTGTATGATAAAATCATATGTTTCGGGTAGTTCCGATTTTTAAGCAGCGTGCTGTAAATATAAGCTTCCATGCCACATATTATCTATAAAACTTACAAGCTTTTAGTTAACTAATAAACGCTGAGAATATTCTTCTAGCGAGAATTGTTTCATACTTCTCAAAGCGGAATCTGAAAATGTAGTGTGACCAAATAATAGCCGAAAATCACCTTTGCATTGCTTTGACAAAATAAGTGAGCTAAAATGTATTAAAAGAGAAAGGAAAGCTGACTTCGTCTGTGCCGAAGTTTAAAAACACTTGAAAAAGCTCGCTCCAAAGGTCAGCGATTTCGACCAAACTTCGCAGATCAGCCTAAAAACATATAAATTGAATAATTATCGAGTTTAAGAACGCTAACATTCAAAACAAAAAAGTTTTTCTCACCAAAAGCCATTTTCTGAACGATCGTTTCTATGGCAGCTACAAGAAGAAGTCGTCCGATCCGGGCGGTTCCGACATATCAGCAGCGTGCAGACAAAATAAGACTCTGTGCCAAATTTCAGCTCGATAGCTTTAAAACTGAGGGACTATTTCGCGTATCGAACTCAATCGACTTAGCTCTGGACTGGTCTGGAGTTCACTCGCGAAATAGTCATATCGATATCACAGCGCTGCCAATTAACGTCAACGTGTCACGCGATAGTCACCCGATAGTCACTCGATGAGTGTTTATTTCGTAGCTTTGAAGTAAATGCAAAGCATATTTTTCGTTGTCACGTTGTGGCGCGGTGTTAAAAAATTAGTAATAAATGCGCAACTTTTCATTGGTGGAAAAGTTGGCTCTAATTGATGTAATAAAACAGAAAATTGTGCTGTGGCAGCAAAAATCATCTGGGAAAGTAAAGGATGGTATATATAGTAATTATTGAGTTGAATTACGTAATTGACAATAGTTTGTGTTTTCTAAGAGACCATTGCAACGCGGCTTTGATTTCGTTAAAGGACAGTTTGCGCTGCCGGCGTGCTGAGCACGCCAAGAGTGGAAGCAATGGTGGCGTACCCATCGCACCTTAAGAAAGCAGCATTGTGGAGTGGGGGTCAGCTCCACATATGTCTTTCTTGCCAGACTTGTCGGCGTTAATTCAAACAATTTACGCCTGTGTTAACTATGGGGAGAGATTTTCCTCCACTAACAACAGAAGGGCCGATACGGATCACGCACACACATACAAAGCTTCTATGATTTAGCGTTCAGCTACAGTTGGCGGAATTTTTGCTACAAGTCTGACTTGGGATTCCCAAGCGATCTTAGCAGTTCTGGCATGAGGTAGCGTCCCCAAACTCGTTGAAGTTGGGCAAAAGATAGCCGATGATCAAACTGTGGTAGTTTGTGAAATGGCTGTTGAAATCTTAAAATCGCTAAACAGTCACATGGCGTTAATTATCTTTTACAGAACTTATAACTCCTTGTACGAGATGGCTGATGATGAGAAACTTTGGTTCAGCTCTAAGTGATTCATTAGTGAACGACGGCGATTCTGTATGTCGAACAATGAGCTGCACAATGGTCGGTAGCAATGGTCGGACTGTGGGACTTCTTTGTCACCGCACGACGTAGACCACATCTCCTAATCTATGCCGTTGCATTATAAGTAAATGATAATGAGATGCCATGGCCCAAACAATTGATTCAGTCCCTTCCCTAGTTGAGTCCATAAAGAACCATTTGCCTATTCAAAATTAAGGTCATGGAAACCATTTAATTATTTGCAAAAAACGATTAACCAAACTCTGTCGAACCCTAGGAGCCTTCACTACCGCTTTTTACAAATCACAGAAAGTTATTGTATCAACTATTGCATCATTGGAGGCCACCATAACTATTCGCTGTTAATTAATTTAAATGTTCCCGCCAAGTTGAATTTGAAAACAAAACAACTAGAGATGAGCGCCCTTTTTCGCACTTGCTATCGGCGAAATAATGTGCAGAGACTTCGCTCACATTTCGTAAGTATCTCCGTACAAAGCTTTAGAAAAAAGCTTTTACACATCCGGTCACCTTCACCAGCTACTGGCGTCAGCTGTGAAGTTACTAAACCATGAAAAAGAAAGAATTCTCTTTTCTCCTTTCTCTTGTGCCAAAAATTATAAGCACACACTTCAAAAGATTGAGAGGAGCTTGGCCCTGGCCATCCTTTGGAGATGCTGTTTGAGCCCATTTTACATTACATTTACATTTTTACAAAAGAAAGAAGCAGTTTACTGTATTTTGGGCTGCGGCAGCAGAACTTCACAATACTGCTATCGTGGCCGCTATTAATGCATCGGAATTTTAGAAATAGCCGGTTAAATGGAAATAACCATAAACCAGAGGTCATAGTCGTCATTGTCATAGCCTGCTCAATGGACTGAAATTGGAGCACACTCGCCGTGCTTGTATGAGAAGACCAACTAGGTGAATATATTGGCGGAAAACCAATTTTCCTACTTTTTACAGTTCTAGAATTTCTATAGGTCACACTAAGCATTAATTGCTGATTTTATAAAGCCTCTGGGGTAGTACGCATATCAATAAAACTGAAAAAAATCAAACAAGCGGTTTATGTAATGCCAATGGTGTCGAAATTGGCCTTCAAAGTAAAATTTTACTTGATTTATAGCAATTTTTTAAACTAAACAATCTGCCACAAACCATTGTGTTTGTCGGACATTTGTTCAAACCGTCTTATCGTATAGTTCAACTTATGCACTTATTATGGAAATTCTGTTGCATTTTTGTCAGCACAATAAGCAAAGTTACTGCCAGTTAAGCCCGAAAATCATGAGAAATGTAGCAAAGTCAAGGAAATCTACCAAGATGTTGGCGACAGCATAATTGGTAAAGTCCCTAGAGGTCACCGCTCTTGGATGAGCGAATGGACATGGGCCCTGATAAGGCAATGTGCGGAAATTAGGCAGAAACTACAGAATCCGAAGGCACCACAACAACTAACGGCTGTGGAACAAGAATACAGCGCCAAGAACCGCGAGATCAAAAGAAGAGTGCGCCGGGACAAAAACAGCCACATCAACAATCTCGCAGAAAAAGCGGAAAATGCAGCAGCAAACGGCGATCTGAAAACGGTGTATATGGGCGACCAAAGAAACAGCAGATAAAAAGACGAATGAGGAGTCCCCAATTAAGGACACAGATGGAAAGTATCTAAGGACTGGAAAGGATCAATTGATCAGATGGAGATCCCACTTTGCAGCAGTCCTTAACTGTGAGGTATCTACGGCCGCATCTCGACTTTTTACCGAGTTGCCACAGATTTCAAGCCAAAACAGGGTAAGGACTTCAGCACCCAGAGAACTCGAAATCCTCACGACCATCCAATCGCTGCCCGACAACAAAGCAGCCGGGGTTGACGGCATACCGGCGGAGTTCTTCAAATGCCAGCCGGCAACTGCGGTAATAAAACGGGCATGGGAAACTGAGGAGCTTCCCTCGGAATGGTTTGAGGGCATCCTGGTGAAAATCCCCAAAAAGGGCGACCTGCGCGAATGCGACAACTGGCGTGGAATCTGTGTGCTGCCAACCATCTCGAAGCTCATAGCCAAAATAGTTCTGGATCGCCTGAAAGACACCGCTATGGACACCATAGGCGAAGAGCAAGCAAGGTTTAGAAAGGGCTCGTCTTGCACGGACCACATAAACATTGTGCGCATCTTGATTGAGCAATGCACCGAGTACAGATCAGACCTGCACATGGCCTTTGTGGACTTAGCCAAGGCCTTCGACAGCGTAAGCAGGTAGTGCATATGGCAAGGGTTGCGAAGGAGAGGGATACCGGAAAAACTTATTTCCCTCATCAGAGCGATATACGACAGCGCCCAGTGCAGAGTGCTTCACGGTGGAATGCTGACACAGCCTTTTCCAGTCCTGAGTGGCGTTCGGAAGGGATGTGCTCTGTCGGCCATTCTGTTTATAATGGTAGTTGCAAACGTGTTCGCTACAATGCGACCTGCTCCCAACAACAGCGGCATAAAGTGGTCAATGACTACAACACTGCGGCATCTGAACTATGCAGACGATATATGCCTCCTGACAAATAGGCTAAGCGACCTGGCAAACCTCAGCTAAAGCGGCAGGCCTCAAAATCAACACGGCTAAGACGAAAGCGCTCAGCATCCGTTCCGGACAATCCCAGGCTCTGGTTTTGGAGCCAATTGAGCAAGTTCAGCAATTCAGCTATCTGGGTAGCGTAGTCGCTGTTGATGGAGGAACGAAACTGGATGTGGATTCGCGCCTGAAAAAGGCTAAAGGTACCTTTGGCATGCTGTCAGCTGTTTGGTGATGCTCGTCATATCCACGCTGGCTCAAAATCAGGCTTTTCAAGTTTAACGTAATGCTAGTGCTCCTATACAGTTCTTCCACTTGGAAAATTACAACTTCCATAGAGTCAAATCTGTAATTCTGTAATCTGTAACCGCAAATTCTGTATTTTCTGGCCTGACAAAATACGGAATTCCGAGCTACTCAGGCGAGCGAATATGGAGAGTGTCAATAATACGCAGAATGAAATGGAGCTGGAAAGGACACACATCGCAAGGAAGGCAATGGAGTGGAACCCGTTGGACGGAGTCGGGCGAACACCAGGCAGATCGAAAGAAAATTGGAGGAGGAATGTCGGTAGAGAGACGGAACGCATCGGGAAAAGTTGGGGAGAACTCAAAGCGACAGCTAACAACAGAGTTCGCTATAGAGGAGTAGTTGATGCCCTATTTCCCACTCGGGATTGGAGCTAGAAGAAGAAGAGGTCCGAAATCAAGAATTTATTTTATGGGAGGAGAGCTAGATTTCCACTCCAAATTGTTATAGGGCTTTATTCATATTACATTGGCGTATCTAAATATTAAGTAAAATTTACAATAACAACACTCATGGAATGCTACGTTGACGTTGGCAGATTGTTGAAATATGACCGAATTATAAAAAGGTTACTTGTTATAACAGTAAACAGTAGTTATATAATTAGACCAGGGTCGGCCAGCCGAATTCACTCGTTTTTTCACACAGACGCGAGGCGAACTTATAAATGTGTTTCGTGTTTACCTACACAAGCACATCTCTTTGTCCTCTCCATTTGGCTGGCCTTGAATAAGATATGCTCTGAGAATATTCTCAGCTTCTGAGTACCTAGCTTTAATGAATAATTTGCTTAGTAGCTCTTTAAAGGCTTTAAATTAAAGCTCTTTGACGCTCTTCTGACTCTGCGCGTGCTCCCGCACAAGAATGTACTGCCCGGGCAGCTTATGTACGCTAACTCAGCTATGCCCTTTGTAAAAAATGTATTTTCTGGTACATGTTGGAGTCAATTATTTAAAGGGTTTGGTTCTTGGTTCAATTTAAGGGTCCTTTAAGTTGCACCCCAGTTGGCAGCCCTGATTCAAATTGATATCTGGCAAACACACACTGTTTTCAGCCGAGTGGAAGATTCCTCAGAGTGACTGTAATTTCATTTCAGTCTCAAATTCAGTTCAGTTACTCTCTACTCAGTGACTAAACACTCAGTTGTTGTTGTTATGAACATTTCAACAGCCAACTCTAAAACTTAACTAAACTATCTAAACGTTTCACATATATTCATTAAAACATGTGCCCATCGTCGGTAAACGAATGGAATTGTAAAAATTACTTATAATTTACATACTTTTCATACACATGTTGCACATCAAAACCTCGAGATTGTTAATATTTGTTGATGGGCTTTTCCAGCAAAGTGCAAATAATTATTATAAATTATTAAATTAGCATAATTTTCGCAAAAATCGTATTTCTGACATTTTGTTTACCCGTTGATCAGATTGAACAACACCTACAATATTATTGGCCTGGCAAACCCTCACTCATCAAAATCAAGTTCATTTAAAAATTCCACAAAATTCATATCAATTTTTTTTTTACTCATAATGTAAACGAGTCGAGGGTGAGTTGCATTCGACAGACAGCTTATTTGTTGTTAACCCCGACACCTAATAGAACACATTTACGTCAACGCCAGAGAACGATGCGAAAGGGAGCCACATCAAAGTGACGGCAGCAGATGCCAAAAAAGCATCACAGGGGAGAAGGCAAATGAAGAAGGCAACTGCACCCACTCATTCACATCATCGTTTACGAAATTTCGATCAAATTGGCACAAACATCCGCCGCCCACCATGTGCCAAAGAGAAGTTTTAATCAGGTTTCGGGGAATGTGTATGCCACTTCGTTTGTATAATTTACTTTTATGGTATTGTAGCTTAAAGTAAGAAATAGAATCAAGTTAAAAGTAAAATACTGCCAGGGCGTGTAAGAGACGCGTACGCCTCCCCGATTTCTACGTGCAGAACGATGTCAAATGTGACACACACAGATACATTATACTCATACAGTGTGTGTGTGTGTGTGCGCGCATAAATGATTAAGTGCGTGCTTGCATTTCGCTTGCACATCACGTTCAATCCATGCATTTTTGCCTTTGACACAAAGCACTTTATAATGCCAATTTAGACACATTTACTGTTGCATTTGATTCACATTTAAGATCTTTTACCAAGAAAATCCCTATTTTCAATTAGAAGTTTGCCTAACAATTAGCAACTATTTGTGGAGCTAAAAGTTATGGTTTCATTTTCAACTTGTAATGAATGACTGGTGAAATGCTAAGAGGAATGCAGATTGAATTTCAATATGATTACACTTGGAAAAAGTTGCATTTATTTGTTCTTGAATCAATTTGCAATCGTTGTAAGTAGTACGAGTCGAAAATACCTTTTTATGTTATTTACAACCAAAATCTTTCTGTCTTATTGATGAATTATATTCTTGATGCTAGACCGTTTCGAAATACTTTAAGTATTTCTGACTATATAAAAAAAGTCAGCGTTTTCACGAATAGATCAAAGCTGGACAATAGATGAGAGTATTTTCCGCCGAGCTAGGTCTGGCATCCTTATTTCAACGCCAAACAGAGCTGTAGCACCTCACATTAGGTTAAGTGACTTGTTTTTCTGTGCGAATGTTAAGGAAAAATCCATTTAAACCCTTAAAGAACACTATTTCGAGACACCAGGATGTCCACGATTCCCTTTCAGCGAAAAACACGATGAATGAAAGAGGAAAGAAGCCTTCTAGTTCGTGCAGCAGCAACTTCGATAATTAGAAAAATTTAAGAAACAGGATCACCTTAACCCCATCCGAATTTCAGCGATTGATGCGCATGAAAGCAAATTGAGAAACTGTTACATATACCAACATTGCAGGGTAAGGGTATAAAAGCAAGTGACAAAATTGCATAGAAGAAAACAATTTAAAAGAAGAGGCCGATTATGACTTATGCTTACAAAATTGGTTGAATTAAAACAGGCTCCTGCATTTCTAACTTTTACTAAGTCCATCGTGCGGCCCCTCAGAGGTCGGTTTTGGGACCATGGTTATACTCTGTATCTATGTACCTTCGGTATGTTAATGTTTGTGCAAAAGTATGTAATAGGGAGAAGGAATAATTTCCGATCCTATAAAATATATATATTCTTTATCAGCATCAACAGACGAGTCGATATAACAATGTTCGTCTGTCCGAACGCACAGATTTTAGAGATGGTAAGAGATAGAGGTTTGACATGTATGGGACAAATACTTATTGTTCTTGCAGTCAGATCAAGCTTATTTTCAATTTTTGCCACGCCCCCTCCAGCCCCCGCAATTTGGAAAAAACGTCATATCTCCCACAGTTTTATAGATAGATGATTTGTACCTTTTAAAGATATTTAGTAATCCAGATTATTTATCGATTTGCCGAAAGCATAGTAAAGATCGCATGAACGATAGTCGAGTTATAAGGAAAACAAACAATTATGTTGAGTAGCACCGGCCGCAACGACGATGGGCAGCACTTCCCACACTTTATGGCAGTTTTCCACTTTGTGTGGCTTCTAACGTGAAATGATCAGATATTTACAAACTTTGGGGGGTACAGAGTATGATATAGTTGGGCCAGACTGACTTTTTTATACCCTTGCAAAGGGTACTATAATTTTGCCCAGAAGTTTGCAACGCATAGAAATATTCATTTCCGACCCCATAAACCATATATATTCTGGATCAGGGGGACGAGCTGAGTTCATTGAGCTTTGTCCGTCCGTCTGTCCGTCTGTCTATCCGTCTGTTTCTACGCAAACTAGTCCCTCAGTTTTAAAGCTATCGAGCTGAAATTTTGCACAGAGTTTTCTTTTTACTGCACGCTGCTAATATGTCGGAACCGACCGGATCGGATCACTATATCTTATAGCTGCCATAGGAACCATCGGTCGAAAAATGGGTTTTAGTGAGAAAAACTTTTTTGTTTTCAATGTTAACGTGATTAACCTCGGTCATTAATAATATTATATACTTTCAAACAGATTTGCAAATTTTGATAAAAATCGGATGACTATATCTTATAGCTGATATAGGACCGATCGGTCGGAAAATGGGTTTTAGTGAGAAAAACTTTTTTGCTTTCAATGTTAACGTGATTAAACTCGGTCATTAATAATATTATATGCTTTCAAACAGATTTTCAAATTTTGGTCAAAATCGGATGACTATATCTTATAGCTGCCATAGGACCGATCGGTCGGAAAATGGGTCTTAGTGAAAAAAAACTTTTTTGTTTTTAAGTAAATCGTTCTTAAGGTCGGTGATTATTAATATTAAACGCTTTCAAAACAAATTTGAAAAAGTTGATCGACATCGGGTGACTATATCTTATGGTTGCCATAGGACCGATCGGTCGAACGTAAGTCTTGGTAAAAAATTTTTTTGTTTAGTTTTGTTAGCGTCCTTAAACTCGCTGATGACTTATTTTATATGCTTTCAAATAGATTCGCAAAATTGGGCCGAAATCGGATGACTATATCTTAAGGCTGCCATAGGGCCGATCGGTGGGAAATTGAGTCTTAGTGAGAAAAACTTTTTTCAGACGTTTATCTGTCGGAAAATAGGTTTTAGTTACAAAATTTTTTGATTTTTATGTAAGCGTTCTTAAACTGTGACATTTGCATTTGCAAGGGTATAAAAACTTCGGCACAGACGAAGTTAGCTTGGCCTTCTCGTTTCTTTATGTTTTCTGTATACGTGAATGATCCTCCTAATGTCCTGTCTATTTCTGATGTTCACATTAATGCTGACGTCGCGACGTTCAAAGCTATGCTAGTAGGACCACTATAAATATTAATGAATGTGTAGATGTAACCAATAATGTGCTTGCTGAAATCGATATTTAAGCTAAAGGGATCGGATTAAGGCTTAACCCGTCAAAAACCAAGTGCATAGTTATATACAAGAAGTCCCTTAATACAAGCCATAATGCAGTCAATCTCGTCATAGCATTTAATAACAACCTAACATGGACCAACCATATATTCAAAGTCGGTATTCCCAGTTCATCTTAAAATAACAAAAGCAAAACAAATTCTTGTACCTACACTTTTCAACGGACTAGAAGTTTTTGGCAATTGTATGAGCGCTGCCCTGATCACAACATAAAGATCGTGCTTGGCGACTTTAACGCTAAAATTGGGAGAGAAGGAGTTTTTGACTCGACAGTCGGTCGATTTAGCCTTCATAAAACTACGTCCGGTAACGGAGAGAGGCTAATAGTTTTTGCCGCGGGCAGGAACATGGTCATAAGTAGTACCAGGTTTAAACATCGCAACATCCATAAGGCGACCTGGAAGTCCCCTGATCAACTAACGCGAAATCAGATTGATCATGTTGTGATCGACGGAAGGCACTCATCGACTCGGATCACCACCTTGTTGCAGCCAAAGTGCGCACGCGGCTCAGTGTGGCACATGCCTCACGTACTAATACACGTCGAAAGCTAAATGTCGATAAGCTGCAATCACAACGGACCTTTGAAGCCTACACAGCTAAACTCACCCAACTGCTCAGAGAAAACTCACCATTCCCTTCTGGTGTATGTGAACAGTGGAATCATATATCACACTCCATGAGTACGGCTGCCAAGGAGATACTCGGATACGCCGAGCACCCTCGAAAGCAGACTTGGTATGATGAGGAGTGCCGCGACGCTACTGCAGAGAAAGACGCTGCCTACAGGAGAACTCTGCTGTCGGGAACAAAGCGGGCTGTTAAAGAGCAATACCAAAAGAAAAGGAGAGAGGAGAAGCGTCTTTTCAGAAGGAAAAAGAATGAACGAGAAAGGCGCATGCGTGAGGAAGCATGGGTGAGACTCGAAAATTCTATCGAAAAATTAGAAGACCAACTGAAGGTTTCAGAGTCACACAATGCAAGGACGAAAATGGAAATCTGGTCATAGATCCACAAGTGGCGCTAGACAAATGGAGAAGCTATATCGCCAACCTGCTGGGAGGCAACAACGAACACAATACCGCCTCTGGAGAAAAAGCGACGTCACCAATCGACAACATAGAGATAGACCCATCGGACCATCACGAAGTCTGTTTAGCCATAAAAAGGCTTAGGAACAACAAATCAGCAGGAGCAGATGACCTGCCAGCTGAACTGTTTAAGGCTGGAGGCGAGGAGTTGGTAAGGTGCATGCACCAACTCCTCAGCAGAATATGGTCCGACGAGAGCATGCCTGAAGATTGGAGTATAAGTGTAATTTGCCCACTTTTTATAAAATTAGACCCTGCAGTTTGCGCCAACTACCGTGGTATCAGTCTCCTTCCCATCGCATATAAGATTCTGTTGTGCATTATTTGTGAACGTCTAAAGCCGCTTATTAGCACACTAATCGGACCTTATCAGTGTGGCTTCAAACCGGGTAAATCCACCACAGACCAGATATTCACATTACGACAAACCCAGGAGAAGACCTATGAGAGAAATATCAAAACCAACCATATTTTGGTTGATTATAAATCAGCCTTTGACACACCGATAAGATCAAGGTTCTTTGAAGCCCTGTCTACCTTTGGTATACCAGCAAAGTACGTTCGACTTTGCATGATGACGTTGAGAAGCACTCGAAGCTCCGTCAAAATAGGAAAGAACCTCTTCGAACCATTTGACACCAAGAGAGGTTTTAAGCAGGGTGAGACCATATCGTGTGAGTTCTTTAATCTACTGATGGAGTATATACTGCGCCAGTGCCCAAATGCCAACAGATCGGGCTCATTTCTTTATAAAGATCTAATGCTACTCGCATACGCCGATGATATTGACATTATCCGCCAAAAACGAACGGGCGGTAAGCAGGGCGTTTTCAGAGATTGAGAAGCAGTCTAAACTGATGGGCTTAGCGGTAAACGAGGACAAGACAAAGTACCTAGTATCCACGGACAAGAAGTCTGCGCGTCTTGGACAATTTGTTACTATGGGGGAGTACAACTTTGAGGTTGTAGAGGACTTTGTCTACCTCGGGACGATGATTACCGGCGACAACAACATCAGCCTGGAGATCCGAGGCGATTGGCGTTTTCGAGCGAAAAATCCTTCGGAGGATCTATGGACCTTTAAAAGTTGGCGATGTATACCGCATTTGAATGAATCACGAACTTTATGAGCTCTATAAGGACATCAGTCTAGTCAAGCGCATAAAGCAACAGCGGCTGCGCTGGTTAGGACATGTAATCCGGATGGATGAAGAAGCTCCAGTAAAAAAGACGTACAAAGCGAAGGCGGCTGACTTTGGAGGACAGGGCAGGAGGGGTCGCCCACACCACTGGGATGTTCAAGTGCGGAAAGACATATTCAACCTTGGTGTGAACAACTGGTGCCAGCTCGCACAATGCAGAAGCGAGTGGAGGGCATTCATTACAGAGGCCAAGACCGTCAAGCGGTTGTGATGCAACATCGGGCCAATAAAGAAGAAGAAGAAGAAGTTTTTGGCCATTGTGATTACAGAGGTTTTAAGAAGACTAATGTGTTATTTAACTCAATAGCTAGATATGTATTTAACAGTAGACGATTCGACCACATATCATACTTAGTTCGAAAGATTTTCGACCTTAGCCTGAAATCGTGAAGTAACCTCAGAACTCTGATTTTCATTCATTAGATCATTACAAGCAAAGAACCATCTTACCTTTACAATATTTTAAAACCTGCAGCATCGCAGCTTACAAACAATTTTATATGCCCGAGATAGAAGCTATTATGCTCTAACAGGCAGTTTATGATGAATGCTATTCGGCTATGGAACGATTTACCTTAATGGTATCAAAACAATTGGAATCGAAAATCAATACAAGATGAAGGTTAGGGAAATCAAGCAATATGGGGAATTATAATTATAACTAATACAACTAATTATAAAACAATAATTTAACCGAATTCCTTTAATATAATTAAGTTCTATGTATGTGGTTAAATTTAATAATTGTAATAATTTAAGATAGGAAAGTTGAATGAATGTTGAGGATAGAAAAAACTGTGACTAATGCGATAAATTATAAGTGCCAATTGAGCTGGGAATATATCCTTTTTATCCATCGAATAAAAAGTTTTTTTCTTTCGTTAGAAAATAGCTTTTACACATCCGGTCACCTTTACTAGCTATTGGCGCCAGCTGTGAAGTAACTAGCCCTGAAAAAGCTTCTCAAATTTTTCCATTCGGATTCACACACACGCCAAGAGATTGAGAGATACATCGATACAATCATACATTTTCTGCGACCAGATCAAGTCTTGAATTTGTTAGTCCATATACTGCATACACACTTTACCTCCATAAAATAATTCCAAATATCACTGTGCTTTTTATCCAAGGTCATTTTATAATATCTTACATATAGACATTGAGTTTTTATTAGCAACCGCATTTCCACTTAAGAACTATTTATATTTAGTTTTAGAACATTTAAAAAAGAAACATCTCCTTCGTCCATTTACAGCTGCTGTTTTTTCTGAGTGTGTAAAATGTTTGACTAGTTTAACGCAAATGACCAACATTTCCTTTTGGTTTGCAAGTCCAAATCTCCAAGTAAAACTTTCCTTCTTCAACTTTAGACTTAAATCCCTCAACGTAGCTACAAAGGCGCATTAATTTGCATAACAAAACCAAGGCAACACTTTTCATTTACACAGAAAATTACTTGACTTGACAGGCTGCAGGGAGGACACTCCATTCAGCTGGGTAGGGGGCATAATTCTAGCCTGGCTGGCTTTAAATGGCAATCATAGACAGCCGCCAAGAGTCTGCCTGAGAATAAAAAAAAAAATAAAACTATAAGCTGTAGACTGCAAAAACCAACAAAATCAGAAATAACAACTCTGGCGTCTAGTTTTAGTTGCCTTTGGACCACTTGACTGCCAAAGCAAGTTGCCTTGCCTCACTTTGCCAACTTGTCCGAGCTGTTTCCTTATATAGCTGCTGCATTTCCGACATTCAAAGTTTCCGTGTGTCGGTCTTTCTCGGGTGTCCTTTGAGAAGTGCCAGTTGAGGAATTTCAAATTAAGGAAAAGTTTATTTAGTTGCTTTCTGGTTTTGGGCTTTAAGATTGTCTCTTAGTTTGGTTAATCGCTGGTTGCAGCTGTCGTCGCTTCGACTAGACAATAATTAAATTTGTTAGAACCAGCGAACCGAAAGGGAAACACATCAACAATTGTTGTTGCTTACAACAGCTTTAGGTAAATGTTTGTGTACCAACTTTTATGTTAGTTTGCCGCTGTTGTAGTTGAAACTTTATTTGCTCATTTCATCGTTTTTTAAGAGACTTTGTGATAGGAAGTTTATTGTAAGTTTGAATACAAGCATCTAATGATGTCTATAGTCAGCCATAAACATAAAGTGGTTGTTGCTTGTGCAAAAGTTTTACTACATAATGCCAAAGGTGTCCTTAATTTGTATGGATAAACGTTCAATTACATTTCCACACATAATGATAAAGATGTGTTCTGGCTTAGGCAAGGAGATGATGTGAAAATAATAAACCATGTTGCGTAATTGAATGCAGCGGAAGAGGTTTAATTTTATTTAAAGCATTAGGTTGGTTTTTTGATTTGTCTACTCAGTTTGTTGTGTATAAGGTTTAGGAAATTGGAACTGAAATTCTGTGTGGAAACTTCAAAAGGTGCCAATTCTTTCTTTTTTCTTTTCTTTTATATTTCTAGCCTTGGCTACATTAATTGGCCCTTTTCCTTAAAAAGTTTAACATTTTTAGCACAATATTACTAAAAACATTTTGTTGTACGGTCTTTTGCTTACATTGTTTTAAATTTATCGTACCGACAAATTGGACAACAAATCAAAAACAAATTTAAACTTGACTCAATATTTTAAGTTTCGAAAGTTCAATGAGCCTGGAAAGTCTGGATTTAATTACAAAACTATTGATTCAAGAGCGTTTCTAAAAATATCTAAGTCCATGATTTCGAGAACAGTTTGCATATATTAAGCACGATACGGGCTTGGTCTTAATAACTTGAAATAGATGTTTAATTCCAAAACAAGAACCAAAACATACTTAATTTAATTCTATAAAGTTTTATATCTCAATTTCTTTGAAGTCAACTAATACCAATATTTTCTTAAGCCAATCACTTTTTATACCCTTGAAGAGGGTATATTTAAATTGTCCAGTTGTTTGTAACACATAGAAGGAAGCATCTCCGACCACATAAACATATATTCTTGATCAGCATGACGAGCTTAGTTGATATAGCCATATCCGTCTATGCTATCTTTACCAAACTTTGCACAAAGTCTTTTGGTAGAAAGACGCTGCACATTTATCGGAACCGGCCAGATCGGATGACTATAGCATATAGCTGCCATAGGAACTATCGGTCGAAAAAGTAGTTTTAGTAGGAAAAACTTTTTTGTCTTCAACGCGAACCTCCCCAAACCTCGTATTTATTTTTTTATGCTTTCACATAATTCCACCAAGTTTTATTAAAATCGGACAAGTATATGGTATAGCTGCCATGCAAAAGATAGTTCAAAAAATAAGTCTTAGTAGGAAAAACTTTTTTGATTTTAATGCTAACGCTCTCAAATTTGTTACTGGTCAATATTAAATGATTACACACAATTCTGCAAAGTTTAATCCAAATCGGAGGACTATAGCATATAGCTGCCATAAAAACAATCGGTTGAAAAAGTAGTACAAGTGAGAAAAATTTTTTTTGTTTTCAATGGTAGCGTCTTTTTACTTTCCAGTTATGAATATTATCGGTTCCCACACAGTTTTGGGGAGTTTGGTCAAAATCGCATAAATGTATCGTATGGCAGCCATATGAAAACCCATCTGTTGCTGAGTTTGGGAAATAACTCGGCTAAGAATGTTCGACGAAAATCATTTAAAACCTTAAATTATAAAAATTATACAAGCTGCAAGGGTATATAAACTTCGGTCGAGCCAAAGTTAGCTTTCCTCTATTTTTTTATTTTAAAGGCATTTTTCCAGAACCCACGAAAATAAATTTTTATTTCAAACTACACATGAATTGAAACACTTTTGAAATGTTTTGAAATCTGAATGCTATTACACAGCAGTCTTATTTGTATGAAGTATTGTGCCGAAATAAATTTTTATGTCATCTGGAATCCAGCCTTAAGAACGAAATGATCTTAACTTAAAATATTTTTTTTTTTTTAAGATCGATTGGTTTTGAAATGAAACAGTACCCAAGAGTGAATCGCTGCTCGGCTAAGACGGAGATCAACCAGAGGCCTTATGGCCCATTTTGATTCCTTATAGTGGCTTAAAAAAAATATGGGGGGGATATGACGGCCAGACTCTACACAAAGACTCTATTTAAGCCTTCTTTCCGGGGTCGACAAAGAGAGTCAGGTTCACAAATTGCAGATTTGCCAGACTATCCAGCTCTTCAAAGAATGGTTTTCCCAGCTGCTGGGTGCGTTTCCTAAGATTGCAGTCGGGCACAAGGTGTTGAAGGCTCTCTCTCTGCTCCTCATTCCCACAACTACGACAGAAGTAATGGCTGAGTACGCGCATCCTGATGGATATATAAACTATTGTGCCGTGCTCTTTTATGAGTAGTTGGAAAGTCTTGTTTGTAAGTAGATTAGACAGCGTGATCGGGAGATGTGGCAGCCATGTGCTAGGTTTTCCGTTGCACTACTATCATGATGTCCTGCATGAGCGCTTGTATGTCGGCTTGTATCGTTGGCGCCGCTGAATCGTTCCTTGCGCACTCGTCCGTTCCCTCATTACCCACTATGTCTGTGTGGCCAGGTACCTAGACGAGAGTAATGGAGTGTTGTTGGATTTGGTTGGAGGGTGTCACCACGCTAAGGACTAGGTTACTTTTTGTGGCGTTTGATCAAAGGGCTTTAATTGCAGCCTGACTGTTGACTAGAATTAAATTGTTCCTTAGGGTTTCGTCCAAGGTGTAGATCAGGCATGCTCAAAAGCAGCATACGGCAGAGCACTCACCAATACTCACAAAGAAAAGCACCAATACCAATACGAAATTGGGTAAGGCAACAACAAAATCACATGAAATTGTTGTTGGTCAGTTTGTTTGCGCGCGCAAACACCAATCAAAGAAGAGAACAAAACCGGTTTTGTATACCCCGCGCCCTGCATGTATACGATCATTGATTTCCTATCTTCGGTGCAATTAGAACAGAGATGGGCACGTCACGACGTTCCAATGCATCGTGCATCGTGTGCATACGACTCTGCCGCGGCCGACTGCACTAAATCACACGTACGCTATAAGCATTGAAAGCTATTTTAAGAACACGAATGGGGCGCACGCAAATTGTGTTTGTATGCGTGTGAAAAGTGTGTCGATATGTGTGCATGCCCATCTCTGAATTAGAAACACAAAACGTACCCAAAGAGCATACGGCTGGGCATCGCTGGTGTAGATTAATTTAGACGCTTGCCATGCTCCATAGATATCAGTTCAGTAGACGGAATGAGAGCTGTGTTGCTAGTTCGTAGAAGATTCCTGCTTCTGTGCCCTCTTCCGTCTTCGAACAGTCTGTGAAAATGGTATGCTCATTCTCCCTGATGGCAGATGGCAAATGGCAGAAGATTGGAATTTGCAGCTCACTTATACTTTTAATGAACTTGGCAATAATTTCAATAATAACACAATGAACTGCAGCAATTGGACTGAAGAGGCCACAAGCCAGTGGCGTAGCGTGCGGTTATGCCGCCCGGAGCGGAAGTCGTATCTGCAATTGCTGAAACCTTTCCCGTATTTCTGTGATGATTTTGTCCATCGATTTGAATAGCTTTCAGCCTATTTCATCTTCGTCCGACAAAATTAACGTCTTTACTGCCATTGTCAAAAGGATGTTTTTTTACTCTTCGTTTCTTTGTTTTTTTTTTTATTTCTTTTCTTCTTTTTTTAGTTTTTTTTATTTCTTTTTTTCTTTTTTTTTTTACTTCACTGGGATTTGAGAACTCGGGACCTCTCACAAAATGCTGAACACGCGGACGGACGCCTTAGCCCACTCAGCTATTTGCCTTAAGCAAGACATTGCGTCAAAACCATAGTTAAGAAAGTACGCAGTTGGGCGAGGCCTGGGATCAAGTCACCGAAGCAGCATTTTTTCTTTTTTATTTTTATATTCTTTTAGAAAAACTTTCTTAAAATTATGGTTTATTTTCGCAATTTTAGGGCAAAATATCCTAAATTTGTAACAAATATTTTCTAAAATCAAAGGCGAAATTACCCGAAAAATTAGAAAAAGCAATAAAGAAAATTCACCCTAAAATTTAGAAAAAAAATTTATATTTTTCTAAATTTTAGAAAGTTTTTTCTAAGAAATTCATTTTTAGGCAACTTTTCTAAAATGCAGAAATTTTTTTTTTTAAATATAGAAATTTTTTTAAAATTTTAAGGCGATTTTGATTTTAGGGCGATTTTCTCAAATACAGAAAAATAATTTTCGAAGTGTAGCAACGTTCTAAGGTACCGAAAAAGTTACTGCACCTGACTCAACTGATGCGGCGTGCAAGCATGCCAGGTTTAAGGAATGGTTTCAGCATGGTAAGAAATCGGCTTTAGAATTTATTTCTTTAATTCTTTGCTGAACTCCTCAATGTTTTCCAGACATAACAGCAGCATTGTCACAAGCCTGGCATCTACAGTTCAATATATTTAACCCATATGCTTCAAGCTTGTCCAAAATCATTTTTGTAGTTTTTTGAGCAGTTTTATCATAGCATTCAATAAAAACTAAAAACGATTCGACAACTTGTACTTCTTGATTTTCAATTACAACATATCTCAGCATACTTCAGGAAAGTGTCTAAATGTTCCGTGACAGCCTGGGGGGTAGATCGCAGGAATCCTGTTATACAAATTCCACAACGATTTGAGAAAAATTTAAAAGCGTTTTTTGGATAGAAAACTTTGGTGCAATGATTTGGATCAACTTTGGCGATGAAGCTCCGTGTGTGGTTCTTGTGAAAAACTGGTACAATAAATTTAATCGTAGACGTCCTTCGCTTTAGGTCGATATACCAATACATGAGTTATTTACGAAATATTTCCCTGCCCGCCCTTGTCTCTAAGTTTATCAGTTAAAACTTGGTTTCATTTTACGTAATCTATTGCTTAATTTGTACTAATCTTACAACAAGGGAAGGTGTCCAGATTTCTTGCAATCGGAGGTGCTCCTTTCTCCTTCTTGGAATAAGAAAACTGATTTGTAACTCAGTTAATGAAATGGAAATTGAAAATAAACTTTAAATGTTAACTGACATTTGTCATATTTCTTGGCATAACCTTCTGTAGTGTAATTCCCTGCCAGACAATGTTGCTTTAATTTGATTGCTTACTTGCTGGCTGTCAACTTACTTACTACATGTGCTGCTTGCTGCTGACCACTACGAAAATAAAACGATTTGGCTTGGCTACTTAGGACCACTCAGACAGTTAGTCAGACATGTGTGTCTGCTGCTTATGTGTTAATTATCACCGCTCGGGGCTAGAGACAACCCAAACTCGAATACAAATTTATGCCTGACTTGACTTTTGGTTGCCTGGTTGCTGTTTATGCAAATTGCCGGGCACATGCTGGAGAACCCAAAACATCCCAATCTCGTCCAGAAACCGAGCGTAATATGTTTTGCATAGTTGTAGGCGCGTGTCTGTATTTATTGTTTACTTGCTGTCGGTTGGTTTAAAAATACAGCTCGGCCTTTGTTTTGCCATTGTCTGGGCAGCGTGTGTGTGTGTGCTTAAGTTATGTTTGTCTTGTTATTTTGGGTGAATTTAATTTGAGGTTATGTAAGCATGATATTTATGTTTGGTCTCTTAATTTATTTGTATTCACTTTTGCATTGTGACCGCATTACGCTGGGGCTATCTGCTCGTATATGTTGATATCGCTTATGGGCTGCTATTATTTTCTTCCGTTTTTTTTCATCTTCTCGTTGACTAGATTTATGTTCGACTCATTTGATTAATGTTTGTTGTGTTGACTTGCCAATTTACGAGTCACAAGTGGAAGTTTGGTGATGTTTTTCCTGGGATATTTTTAGATGTGTTAAGCTTTTGGTCTTTGCAAACATTTTGACAAAAAAAACTATATTAATTCAGTAATTGAACCCAACGATCCATTTAGTCTACTAATTTTCATTTAGCTTTAAGTTTAGCTTATTGGCCCATTATGTCAACAGTCAACTACTGTTACCATTTCTCTCTTATATCATTGGCCATATTTCCATAACCGCTGGCACGGCACTCATAACTGCCATCAGTCGAGTGACCACAATTATGTTGGCAAATTTTTGGTCATTTTTCACATTTCCATTTCAGTACACACGCACACAGAGGCTTCGCCCCCTCCCGCTCACTCAGCTGTCAAAAATTCGACTAAACAAAATTGTGTACATAATATCCATCCATCTCACTTGCACCCACGCCCTTAATGCTCTTGGCTTTATTAATTTCAATTTGTGTCAACATCAACGCCAAATATGCACAGCCATTGGGCGAGCCAAGTGAAATGATTTAAGCCAGATCTGATGGCAAAATGTTTGGCCATTAGGCATATTAAAGCACAGTGTTTCGAGCCACATTTGCAGCTCAGTTCATAAAACCCAACTACCACAACAGACCACACAACACGAGCCACTATAAAAACCCTGATTGATGTGCTCGGCTTGACCCAAATGCATGTTTTTCTTACCAAAATCTTACACAAACATCCTACTGGGTGGACAATATGCTCGTCGGAGTACAGCCAAGTTTGTTGAACTCCGTGGCGTCTTTATGCGTATTATCTGGTCATTTGCTAGCTAAGCACGCTGCGTATACGTAATATTAAATTTTATTTTACTTGATGCAACTTACCGACGTGTGCGGTCGGTAAGTACAGCACTCAAGTACAATGTAATCGCTATTAATGAATACACTGCAAAGTAGGATAACAAAAAGAAAAACTGCAAGCAGCAACTACGCGCATAAGCTTGGTTCAGCCAAGGTTCAAGTTATTTTCCGTACTTTTTATACTTTAATCTCTCGTGTTGAACCTTTTTAGGGGCATGTGATGTGAAGGAACTGTACTTTAATTTTAACTCCCTTTGAAAATGTCGTTTAGTACTATTTCTAAGCTTTAAAATAAAATGTTCCAAACAATTCTGCTATCTTTCTTAAGCAGAGATATACCATTTTGAATACATATGCTAGATGGGACTTTATTTTATGCAGCCCATAAGTATGTAATGGGTGTTGCTGAAAACTTACATTTAAATTCTATACTAATCACTCTGTCTGTAGTACTGTTTTTGCAAGCCATATCTTTAGGCAGTTGACATTGAAGTGATTTCCTGCACATGTATTCAAAATGGTATATCTTTTTCGCTTATAAAAATCGTAGAACTGTTTGGAATAGTTTAATTCAAAGTAAAAGAGTTCTACTTGGCGATAATATCAAAAAAGGCAAAATAAAACAACGGATTTCCCACGAAGCTCGTCTAAAAAGGATACACAGAAAAAAAAAATTATATGATCTGCGGCTCAATGCGAAATTTGTTCGTATCAATAAAAAGTCTTTAAGGCTTGAAATCGACTTGTCCGAAAATATGAAAGTTAATATCTTGATAATATCTATCAAGTAAAAAAAATAAAAAAGAGCTCAACCCACGATGCACAGTAGGAGAAACGGCTGATTTAGCGGGGATTTATTGATACACTAAAAATAAAAAAAATCATCCATACAGGATCAAATCATTCCCAATCGGTAATGAAAACAACGTTATCCCGTATATTCTTGACCTGTTCCAAAAAGGATTGAGTTGATCCGACTTTATTGATCCTAAAAAGGATTACATTTGTTCCGGAGTAATCTTAAAATAGATTGAATTAAGCAAATAGTTCGAAAACAATTTAATCTCAATCCAGTATCATTTTAAGCAAGTTCGAGATTGTTTTTGAGCTCGATATGTAATATTGATTTGATCCCAGGAAAAATACCTCTCTTCTTCCTTTCCTCCGCCATATTCCATAGGGTATCCACTTATACACTTCAACACCCACACCAGTTTTGGTTTATTTAAAACTTTTGAAAAACAAACAAATATAAAAATTTATTCGGCTCAACTGGGATTCGAACCCACGACAATACGCACTTGAACACGAATGGATTGGCATCTCATCGCTCACGACCATTGCCATCGTTTGTTGCCGCATGTCAAAAATGCTACTTAAACTTTGTCGCTCACGGTCTCTTAATTATGAACATGTGATCTCAAAGGGGATTGAAGTAAGCACATTTGGAATGAAACAAGTTCGAAAGGCTTGGGCCATTCCTTGAAAGCTTGAATTGTGTCGAATATCCTGTAAATCGAGATTGAATTTTCAAGCTCATGCCGGGCTTACTCCAAGATTAAAAAGATTGAAAATATACTGACGTTTTTTATACTCTGTACCGAAGGTACATAGAGTATATTAAGTTTGTGCAAAAGTATGTAACAGGGAGAAGGAATCGTTTCCGACCCTATAAAGTATATATATTCTCGATCAGCATCAACAGCCGAGTCGATATAGCCATGTCCGTCTGTCCGTCTGTCCGTCCGTCCGTCCGTATGAACGAAGAGATCTCAGAGATGGTAAGAGATAGAGGTTTGACATGTATGGGACATATATTTCTTATACTTGCAGGCAGATCAAGTTTATTTTCAATTTTTGCCACGCCCCCTCACGCCCCCGCAATTTGGAAAAAACGTCATATCTCCTACAGTTTTGGAGATAGATCGTTCGTTGCTTCTAGAGATACCTTGTAAACAAAATTATTTGTCGATTTGCTGAAGGAATGATAAAGATCGGATGAACGATACTCAAGTTATGGGCAAAAAACGGCCAGTTAACACCACCCACCCCCCCACCAACAACCACAGCAACATACCCTAACCGTTCAACACAGGCAATCTTAGTGCGAGAGAGAATAAGAGAGAGAGAGAAAGAAACATAGAGAGCGCACCGCGTTGTGCGCGGGGTGTTAACTGGCCGTTTGACTCCTGAGCAAATGCGAGTGTAAGGGTACAGAGTATGTTATAGTCGGGCTTGACCGACTTTCTTTCTTGTTTTCTGTGTAAGTTCTGCAAAAATGATGCTTTTGTTGTCCGGAGAATTTTGTTTTACAGATAAATATGTCACAAATCAAAATTAATATAGAAATATTTTGTTGTTTTAGTGCGATTTTTTTTTTTTTTAAATTTCGTATAAAACTGCGAAGAATGGATCTTAGAGATGGTAAGAGATAGGGGTTTATCAAGTATGGGACATTAGCTTCTTATACTTGCAGGCACAACAAGTTTATTTTAAATTTTTGCCACGCCCCCTCCCTCCACCGCAATTTAAAAAGAAGTCATATCTTCCACAGATTTGTAGAAAAAAGGGTTCGTACCTTTTACGCATATTTAGTATTCAGTATTATTCATCGATTTGCTGAAGAAATAATAAAGATCGGATGAACGATTGTCGAGTTATAAGGAAAGCAAACAATTATGATGGGCACGCTTAAACCGCTTTATGCCTTTTATGCCGATTTGTGTGGCTTCTAACGTAATTTGATCAGATATACTCAAACTTTGGGGGATACAGAGTATGTTATAGTCGGGCTAGACCAACTTTCTTACTTGTTTTATATTAATTTTTAAAATTTTTTTGAAATTTTTAATTTGCTCAGCTATTTTAACGATTTCACTACTTTTATATTTATTTTTATCAAGAAAATTGTCATGGATATATGTCTGCACCGCAAAAAGGTTTGGTTCTGCAAATAGCACCCGCTTCCATTAGATACTGACATAATTGCTAAAAAAAATGAATTTAAAATTAAACCTGCGGAAACCAGCAGCTCATCTTGGACATTTTCACAACGTATAACATTCAACTATTTTTTAAAAATACATTGATACCGAACCCGGTCGAACCTCAAAAGTTTAGCTCTACGAAAGTTTAATTTATTAGTATACATTTAATCTCTTAGAAACACTGCAATCAGTATCGAATTTTGGAACAAAGCGCAATTAAAGATCACAAAAACAAATAGCAAAATGTTGAATTGCAATATAATTAAAGCTAATTCTATAATAAATTGCAGCACGTGGTAAAAATTGGTGAGAAAGCGGTTGGCAGCAGCTGGTGGAACATATGATGTGTGCACATGCTTTACAGCTGTGCGAATATTGAGAGAAAAGCAAAACGAAAAGAGTTTTAAGCTTAAGCTTGGTACGGAGATACTTGCGAAATGTGTGCGAAATCTATGCACATTATTTTGCCGATAGCAAGTGCGAAATAAGACGCTTATGTAATAGCTGATACAAATGCTTTCTGTGATTTGCAAGAAGCGGTAGTGAAGGCACCTAGGGTTCGACAGAGTTTGGTTAATCGTTTTTTGCAAATAATTAAATGGTTTGTAGGTCCATCATGACCTTTATTTTTAATAGGCAAATGGTTCTCTATGGACACGACTAGGGAAGGGACTGAATCGACTGTAAGGGCTATGGCATCTCGTTATCATTTACTTATAATGCAATGGCAAAGATTAGGAGAGGTGGTCTACGACATGTGGTGACAAAGAAGTCCCATAGTCCGGCCATTGCTAAGTTGTGCAGCTCATCGTTCGAATCAAATGAATGACTTAGAATTGGGCCAAAGTTCCTCATCATCAGTCATCTCATACAAGGAGTTATAGGTTCTGTAAAAGAGAATTAACGCCGACAAGTCTGGCAAGAAAGACGGATGTGGAGCTGATCCCCACTCCACATCGCTGAGTTTTTGAGTTGCGATGGGTACGCCACCATCGCTTCCACTCTTGGCGTGCTTAGCAAGCCGGCAGCGTAAGCTGTCATTTAACGAAGCCCAAGTCGCGATGCGATGGTCTCCTATAAAAAACAATCAATTGTGAATTACATCCATCCTTTTCAAGGGAAGCACCTTTAATTTCCCAGATAATTTTTATCAAGCCGCTATCATAAAGCTGCCACAGCACAATTTTCACGTTATTACATCAATTAGGGCCACCTTCTCCTCCAATGAAAAGTTGCCCATTTATAACTCATTTTTAAACACCGCGTCACACACTTGTGTTTCGCAACAACGTAAAATATGCTTTGCATATATTTCAAAGCTGCGAAATAATCACTCATCGTGTGACACGTTCACGTCGATTGGCAGCACTGTGATATCGATATGACTATTTCGCGTGTGAACTCCAGACCAACTCGCGAAACGACAACCTGCGAAATCCGTGCGAAATCATTTATTTTATATGGAGTTTTCAATTTCGCGGCTATCTCCGTATCAAGCTTTAACGGATATATTAGTTATCGATTACAAAACGTTATTGAAGCCAATATCAATTTTGGAAATTTGAACTAATCGCCGCTAAATCAGCCGTTTCTCCCACTGTGCGCTGCTGGTGGCCAACTTTGTCAGCATTTGTACGTAAACAAATACCCAGTGACCAATTTTAAAACGTGCCAACAAGAGACGTTTAAACTTAATAGAAGTCTTTTGTCACAATTTAAAAATAATTTTCCAAATATCATTTTAAAATGAACTGTTAGAAAACATTAAAATTGCTTTAAATATCAATTAAAATGTAGTTATTATTTCGTCTTCTTCCATGGAGTAAGACCTTGAACTCTACCACCACCATATACAAAACTGTGAGCTTCGCAAGTACCAATATCTTCGTCTTAACGTCTTTAAACTCGTTTATGATATTACCAAAACCAAATATATATGTTTTTGGCATAATTCAGCATTTTCATAAGATCACTGGCTTGATTTCAAAAAATAATTTTTAATTCTTCGGTGTCGGGGCGATATTGACATCTTTACAGAATAAGATCCGATGAACTTTTTGTCTAAGATGACCAGAAGTCCAATCATGTAAGCCAGAATCATAATTTTTCTGGACTCGCTTCCAGTATACTCCAGGAGGTTTGCATTCCTGATATTGAGAGGCCAAAATATGCAGCAAGGTATTCTCCGGCATTTGTACCAGATTTCTCACTTCTCATATATTAAAGATATGCAAGTTTGTTTTCAGTAAAAAGGGAGCTTCTTTCGTCTCTTGCAATTATACAATATTTACGACACTGACATTAACTGTAACACTAAAACAGCACGTATTGAAGGTTTGTACTCGCTAAGGCTTAGATATCTAGAAATACATTTTCCAGATAGCCTCTAATTTTGCAGAGACAATTTCTTCTTTTGCTATTTGTGATCTTAAGGATTTCATCGATGGCAACTATGAACAGGAGCAGTATTCAAATGGGGCATTCAAATGTTGGAATTAAACAAATCTTATTGTACAGTCCATATACATATAGGAATTCATTTCTTAACACTCAGAATAAAACTAAATTTTTATGTATTTAAAATCAAGTAAAAAATTTGTATTTAGAGTAGATTTTCATGATAAGCAAAAAACGGGGCTAGTTTTTAAAATGTATAAACGTTCCCAAAACGATCTAAAATAGTATTTTAAAATTTTAAAAAATTTAATAAAAAAAGGCAAAACGAAAAAAAACCCTTGATGTAGATGTTGTTGCTGCGTCATTCCATTAGATTTAGTTTTCTACCAATTTTTCATCAAGCTTACACTTAAAAAGCATCCAACCTCCTTAAGTGAACATTGCTTAAGGCACTTACATTTTAGTTTCATTTTCCCACTCCCCATTCCCATTCACCCCCTTCTTCGGTTTGCCACGCTTGTTTAAATTCCGCGAACTTGGCCATTTCGTTGGGGCCACAAGCTGCTGATTTATAAATGCAGCTGCCGTTGGCTCCATTCCTTTTCTGCAGCTGTGTTATTGTTGTAAGTGTATACAGCAGGAAAATGAAATTAATTTCACATTGCCGTTGTTTGTGGCCTCCCATTTGTCTTCGTAGCTGCATTTTACTATCCGCAGGAGCAGCAGCAGCTCCAAATGAAATTTGTCATCTATGGCGATTAGTTGTAAGCTTAAAGCCAAATGCTGCCACGCGTAAATGTAAAGCCACACAAAGTGCACTTAAAGTCAGCGCCAACCAAAAAGGGTGGCAAGAGCGTGGCACTTCAGTGGGAAGTGGTTGCCATTGTTATGGCCTGGCCCACTTAATAATCAGACATAATAGTTGGCGACCACAGATAAAGTTTCGACAGCGCAACAGGTGGCGCTATTGTTGCAGCTTGCTCTGCTGCAAAATTGCCTTTTAATGGGGAATTACGGTTGCCTGGCTTTCGGTTGTGGTCCAGTCCCTGCCACCGCCCTTCTCTGGTCTTAAGCTGTTTGGCTTGGGGCTTACTTTAACTCCCTTTCTCTATCTGTTATTTTTTTTTGTTGAAAATTAAATTTTTCACTTTTAATGTTGTCGCAACAAAAAGGCAATTTCCTTGAGGTGCAAAGCGAAATTGAAAAAGGCATAATGACTGGCTGAAAGGGTAACCACACACAACAAAAAAAAAAAAACTCAACAGCGGCGACCAGAAATGGTTGGATCATTAAAAAAGGGCTTACACCATGCCATTTATTACGTTTTTATAACGTCCACGGCATGGCACATAATAAAATATAAAAAAAAAATAATAATAAGAAACGAAAAAGGTAAAAAGTTTCATTTGATATTTATTACAGTCGATAAATTATAGGTCAAGGTGTTCCCGAATTGATTTCCGACACCTTTCAATTCTGTAACAAATCATTGGTACTAGTCAGGGTATCCAACCGAAAGAACAACCGGTATCACCGAATCAAAGGGAAAACCTGAACCGAAATATAGTTTTTTATCCGTAACCGAAATGGAACCCAAACTTTGGTAACCGATTCCATTTCGGTTATTAAAATGTTGTGATACAAAAATATATTTGTAATATTTGATAACTGCTAAACGTTACTTTTATACAGCCAAATTTAACCACGGTATTACGACAAGACAACATTGGAGGGAACTCAATGACTTAGGAATAGGGAAAACGGCAGGTTAATAATGACGTAGATGTTAGTGCGCTTAATCACAAGTTTGTGCAATTTATTGTACCTGAGGCTACATGCAACAAGTACCTGAATGTCCAACCCCTCTGTAATAATAGCTTTAGTTTTATGTGCGTCAGTATCTGTGATGTCTTAGAATGCCTAATGCGTAAGGACTAGATAATCTCAGCCCCAATTTTATAAAAATATTGCTTCCTTATCTCTTAGACTGTATTATCCATGTCATTAACTCTGCTATTACAACCTCCACTTTTTCGTTTTTGTGGAAAAGAGCAAAAATGTTCCTATCCCAAAGCCTAATAAAGAATATAGGCCAATATCAATTCTTCCATTTCTGGCAAAAGTCCTTAAGAACCCAATGGCTGCGCAAATGCAAAATTTTCTTAATATTAATATGCTTTCCGAATTTAGAAAAAAACGAAGCTGTGTAACAGCAATAACTACACTGCTCGCCACTTGAATAGGACACCTCTAAAGTCGATTTTCTATAGTTGATTGCTGCTAAACCAAGCCATCTAGGAAAATAATTTTTGTTTTCTTATAAAGTTTATTTAAATGTAGTAATTAGACGAAAATTACAAAATTATTCAAAAATTGTAAGTATACAAAAATTTTGGAGTCTTCATTTTGCACCACTTGAATAGGACACTTTATCTAAAAACCATTTAAGAATATTTCAATCCTTTTCAAATAACAATATTACTTAAATAAGAAATTCCTAACATGTTTTTAAACCAAAAAAAGTTTTTAATAGTGTGTTGAGCCTCCTTTTTTCTCCAAAGCCTCACAGATTCGGTCTGGAAGGGATGCATACAATTTTCCCAAATAATTCAACGATATCGAGCCCCATGCTAATTTGTTAGCTGCAATTAGTTCGGGAACGCTCGAATATTGCTGACCTGATCCATATACTTCACGTGTTAGCCATCCCCACACATTCTCAACGATATTCAAGTCCGGTGAATAGGGTGGCCAGTTTAATAACTCCACGTTTTGGCTCGATATATACGATTTAACAATCCGGGCCGTATGTATAGGGGCATTATCATGTTGATAAATCCATTTTAGATTTGCAAAAAGAGTTTGGAAGTGTGGAAAGGCCTCTTTCAATATACCATTATAACACAACGCATTCATGGTGGTTGGAATAAATTTAAGCTCACAGGTGACATAATAGGAAATGGCCCCCCATACCATAATACCTCCAGCACTGCTGTGCAACTTATCAAGATGGTGTGGTTCTTTTCGAAGATCATGAAAATAGTAGCTGTAGCCATCGGGGCCCTCCAAATTAAACTTTTTTTCGTCCGAAAAGACAACACGTTGCCACTCCGAAGTCCAGGTGACATGTGCGCGCCCGAAATCAAGGCGTTGTAACTTCCAAACCGGGTTAAGAGGTGGCTTCTTCTTGATTTTTAGTCTCTTCAGGTGTGTAGCATTATTAATAACACGACGCATGGTTGTCAAACTTGCTTTAACGTTGCATTTTTCCCTTATCTTGACCAAAGAGTCGTGCGAATTTTAAGCTTCTCTTAATATAAGTCGCTTGTAAGTCCGCGATGGTAAGCACACTGTGGGTGCGGCCCTTCATGTTTTTACCATAATTAGCCACATTATTTAAAAAATTTGTTATGGCGTGACGGCTCCTGTCGACTTTTTTTGCTATTTTGGCAATAGAAAGGCCAGAATCCTTGTAAGCTTGGATTTTTCCTTTCTCCGACTCAGATAATGAAGTGCCACGCCCCATTTTAATTTTTTTAAATTTTATATACACTTCAATTAAAGCAAAAAGTTTAAGTAAACCAAAATTTGTGTGCACGTGTCAACGATACCGACCAAATAAAATTCAAGTGGCGCAAAAATTCCATTGAATTTTTGCGAATGCTCACATAAAGTGCAAACAACTTTATAACGGTTCTATTTCAAAACTTGGAATATACCAGAAAGAGCGAAGAATGCTTGCACAAAGATAATATGCAAAAAATACCGTTATTCTACAATTTCGTTTTCGAGTTACGAGCAGTTTTAAAGAGAGCATACAGGGTGTCCTATTCAAGTGGCGAGCAGTGTACACTAAGCATGACTACACAGAGAAAACAAAATTGGCTACACGGCGCGTGTAGAAACGTCAATCCTAAACGAAACGTATTTCGCCCTGCTAAGTTGCACACGCTAAATGTAGAATGCAGGAAGCTGCAGATTAAACGCCGCATGTAGAAAAGGTAAGCGCTGCGTGGGCAAAGGCATAAGTCTACACGACATTAGAAGACAATCAGCTTATTTCCAATATAACTCTAACATTTTTCATGCAGCAATCTGAATACCACACAAACGCTTTAGGTTTTCTGCATTAACGTTTGTATATTGAATCATACGTGTGGAAGTTGTAAACGATAAATTTAGCTCAAAATCAGTACTAAATTAGTACATTTTTCATTTAGAAAACTGCTTGTCACACGTGGCATGTAAGATTTACAAACGGTGAATGCTAAATGTAGGAAATTAACACGAATCGCGCCCAAATTTTAGTTGCCCGTATATAAATTAGGAGAGCAATGAATTCGACCGTGAGAATTACAGCACGTGGCATGTAGAAAAGCTACACAAAAGTGATGGGCTTAAAATCCCGGTCAAAACGTATAGAAATATTACATTTTCGTGTAGATTTTGCATATTTTTGTTTTTTGTAACTACCAAGTCTCACTATCATCGCTAAGGAAAGTGTCCATCAATAGCAAAACACACTTACAAGAATACATTCTAGGTTTCGGTAGCAGCAGCAGCAGAAACTTCGCTAAGGGTCAGTAGAATTTCAGTTCTAAACCTCTAATTTTTCTGCCTGAGCTTGCTGATCTTTTGATTTCACCTTATCACAAGCTCTTCTTCTTCAGAACTTTAAATGTAAATTACTTCAGAATGCCGCCCCAAAAAACCAATATGTGTGGGAAATATTTTACATATGATAAAATCAATAATTTGTAGTAAGCAGGCCAGGGGTATCCAGAACCAGCTTACGTCGGTGTAGACGTAGGTTGAGCCTTGACTAAGCTGTTCCATATTCACTCTATGAATATTAAAGTTATGCAGCTTTGCCCACAATGTTTGCGGAATTCGTTGTTAAATCGTTGAACCATTTTTTGAAATTTGATATAACTTCAAAATTCTTCATAAATTGCTACCAAAAATGTTCACAATTTCATAATTTCACTTTTTTTGCCTAGTCAATGTAATGTAAACGAAAGAGTTCTGAGTAAATTTTTTGCTGGAAAATAAACCGAAGCAAGCTTTTACCAACGCACAAATATTTTCTAGTCAAAAAATGTCTGATAAAATGACTGTAATAAAAATAAACAGCAAATGGCAAAAAGTTTACCCCAAAAGTTTTGCAAGCAACATTCCCCAAAGTCATGGTAGAAAATTGCAACCAAGAAGCCAACACTTCAAGACACACCAAGCCAGAAAGGCTTCAAGCCCAAATTTGTCTAGTCATTTCGTGAAGATGAAAAATCAAAGCTCTTCTTTAAACAAATGATGTCGAAGACATCTTCACACATTAAATAATAAACACGACACCAGCCAACAGACACACAGAAATACGCAGAAAAACAAAAAAACGGAGTAAAAATAGCCCGGGCTGTCTGTCTAACTGTCTGCTTTACTCATTTGCTGATTTATGCGGCAATTTGTGCAACATGATGAGCTGCCAAAACTCAGACCCAGACACCGAAGTGCCCGAGAGTCGTCTTTTAAAAAAATATAAATATGTTTTATACTTAGGCCCAAAATAACTGCAAGCACAGGCAGAATGGCAAAAGGGCAAAAAAGTTGTAGCATACGCTAAGGCGTCTTTAGTCTGCCGTCCAACAAAAGAAAAAGAAAAAGAAAAAAGAGCGCAGCAACTAACCAAGGACGCCGGCTGTCAAGTTTTGTGCTTTCTGTGGTGTTCGGCACATGGACAAGTTTACACTTGGAGCAGAGTTGCTTGATGCGCCTTCCAGGCGTCAGACAGTGCAATCCTGAGGCCATAACTCAAACTTACCTTGAATATTGGTCGGCCAGAGTTAATTGAGTTAGATGGCTGATACTTTTTTTTGTAGAATTTTTGAGCAAAGTGCTTAGCAAAGAAAATTGGAATATTTTTTAACAAATCTATTCCAATTTTCTTTAATTTTCAAGTATATACTAGCAGTGCGATGTCTTTGGATTTTTGCTTTGCTATTTGGTTGCATGAAGTAAAAACGCTTAAGAGGGTATTCTGGTCTAGAGCGACGAATATTGTGAATTTTTTTTAAAATTCAATAAAAAAAAGTTAATATTTTATACGTTACTCGTAGAGTAAAAGTAAGTAAGTAGCGTGCTCTAATCAAACCAACATATACCCAAAAGATCACCAAAATTAACCAATTTCTGTAACTTCCCAGTCAATATACCACTTCATGCATGTAAATCCTTCGTAATATGACTCAATTCGCTTAGATTGAACCCAATTACGATTGGCCACACCGCATGACTTGATGGTCCCAAAAATTGTACACACTTCATTTTGGCAGCAATTTCCTGCTAGACGGTGAGTCAGACAGTCAATCTAATTACACCTCATAGAGCTCAGAAAAACCAAAAGAAAAAAAAAAACAAAAAATACACTGTTTGCCTTTTAAGTATAATCGCTGGGGATGGGTGTGAGTGTGTGTGTATGGACCGTAGGACACTGAACGGCAAGAAGTAAACTTCCGCTGGCACATCCTGTTGACAACGCCTAGACATTGGGCTACATCATTTTTTTATGGCTCTTTAAATAGCCGTAAACAAAGAGGCGTGTGTGTCTGTGCAAGTAAGGATATTAAATTGAGTTTTATGCTTGATTTCCGCTCTTAACACTTTGTTGACAATGACTTTTATGAGCGGTTGATAGAGAAATGTGACCAAATGTGTGTTCTTTTCCCATTTCTCTTACAGACGGAACAGTTTGCGGTTTTGTGGATTCTCTTCACCGTTATAGTGCTTGGCAACTCGGCGGTGCTGTTTGTGATGTTCATCAACAAGAATCGCAAATCGCGCATGAACTACTTCATTAAGCAACTGGCATTGGCAGGTAAGTTGCACGACCTCAAATTTCCCACTCTGTGCACAGTGGTTTTTACTGAAAATTTGGACCCACAAGATGACTTACCAAGCTACGCTCGGTGAAGACCACTATTGATAAGGCTACCAAATAACCAAACACAAATTATACCTGATCGGAAATCTTAAAGAAAACTTTATTTACTATTTCCTAGCATTAAAAAGAGATTAATTTCAAGTGAGATTTAAGAAAGACTCGAAAATGACTCATAATGGGATTCACTAAAAAAATAATTTGAAAAAGACTCGCAAATGACTCGAAAATGATTTGAAACTGATAGAAAATCGGGCTAGCGTACAACGCGGTTAGCGTACAATTTTCTCCCGACAAAACTATAGTTTATGATCAGAAAACGAGCGTATTTATTACTTTTTTAAAAGTCAGTTGAGTTTTTTCGAAAAAAAACTCAAATGTGATCAAAAATTTCTTAAAATTCTGGCTGGGTTAATAGCGAGAAATTTAAAAGTATTTGCAATCATATAGTGTCACCACAAAAGTTAATCATTTATTTATATCTAATAATAGGGTAACAAAACGGCAAAATTGAAAAGATTAGATCCCAGCATTTTAAAAGTATATTTGTGTTGTTTAATCAATGATTCTGAATTCCAAAATATTTTATTTTTATTGTAAATGGGCGCGACAGGGTCTTAACGTATTTAACATACGTGTGGTATGAGTATACCATTTCCAAAATTTTACTACGAAATATTGTGTACATTCTAAATGGCAACTAATTTTATCAAAAATTTTGAAGGGCGTGTTCAGCAGAATAATTGATCCCTTAGCAGGCATCAGAAAAAAATTGTGCATCGAATAGTTTCCGCTGTTGGAGGGAGCAGTATCACTTTAAAGTAGCGTACTATTTCTTTTATACATGCTCTTGCATCATGATACCTCTAAATGGCTATTATAATGCCACTTCACACGAGTTCAGTAGGAAGATTATTGCAAATTTATACTTGATCAGGGAGCAAGTTGTTCTGCTGAATACGGCCATTTATTACTCGCGATATCTGCTAGCGAATCAAGATGTACAAAGCCTAGTGCTAAGCAAGGTGTGAACTTAGTCGTTGCCCAATTGGATTCAGAATGGAAGAGAGCCCCAAATTTCATTGCGCTCATTCAACTTGTACGACTGCTTATAGTTAGATCTTAGATCAATAGAATGTTTGTTAAAAAAGGAGGGAACTAAAATTTAAACAAGGCCATTCTAAGGGCCATTGGTATAGAGTACATTACATATGGGTAATTCTGGAAAGCGTTAGACCCTCTAAGCCAGTTAAAACTAAGTTTGTTTACTTTTGTTGCTTTTTAAGCTTATTGTACTGTGAAACACTAAAAAGTTGATCACGTCGAGACTTACAAAACTGAAAGGGGTTTGGATTTGATTCTTTTACACTTTGAAGTTTTTGCTTCCGATTTGATTTCAGAATGCCATATTTCGTAAGCTTTGTCTATGGACAACAACTTGGTCTTCAAATTCACATGAATATGGTCACAAAATATTTTATTTTTTTTTATATTTTTCTATCGTACCGGACCCAGAACCGAACTTTCTAAGGGAAATGGGTTCGGTTCAAAGAATCACTTTAGTCAGTTTTTTCAAAACTTATAATCAGCACTATGCTCAATTCCAGTTTCACAAAAGTTTAACACAAAGTAAAACAGCTGACTTTTGCGCGTTCAAACATTTTGCCTTTTGGCTAGTGATTTTAAAAGTAAATTGCAAATTTCTCACCAAGAAATATAAGCTTGTAGGTATCTTATGAAAATAAATCACAATTCTTTGGTCTCTTTAAGATGTTTTGGTATTCTAAAATATTACAGACGTCCTTTATTTTGTTTTTAAATAATAAATTTTACCAACACTTTCGATTTCTCAGAGGCTAGCCAAAGCGAAAAGTAAAACGTGAATAATTCGTGTTTTGAATTCCACATTTCGGATGCTATCGTTGGTCAAAGGGTAGTCAGTCCATAACAAAGTGATAGTTTCTTACAAAATCGATTTGATTTCGCTTGTGAATAATAATTTGAATGTGATGCCAGCTCTAGAGATACAATGTGGGCGATTTATTACGCAATAATTTGAAAATTGAATTTAGTATATTGGGTAATTGTCTAGTATGTACATACATCGATGACATTTCGATGGACCGCGAATTATAAAGAATTTACGAGCAGAAATTAATTGGCGGAAACCCGCAGTTTCTTTATAAATGCAGTTTGAAGTTAGCATTTTTGCCTATAGATACAAAATATGTGTAATCGTATATTCTTGTCAAATTTTGCTTTTGATTTAAAATAAATTTCATCCAAATTTGCTGAGGTCTGCCGAATACTACATACTAAGAATTGGATGTTTGTACTGGGTGAAAGTATTCCTGCTCAAGCTTTTTGAGTATGAGCACGTATGAGTTGACTTCTAATGACAACACAATGACATCCTTAAAGAAAACTTATGGCCTAAGTGTGAAAGCAAGTGCAAGCTGTCAATCCGTTCTTCTTCGCTCGGGTTACTTATCGAATCAATATAGACTACTCTAAAGAAGTTTAACCAATCTATAATTTTGGGCAGGATGTGAAGGGTGCCATTTCTCACTTTGGCCGAAAAAAGGACCTCTACTTTGGATATTTGGCGGAATTACAATTTCACAAAATATTTCAAACGCACAAAGAGCGTATACATTGGCCATTGTTCGCCGCAAAATATAGTAAATGATGGTGCCCATTTCGCAGAAGTAATAAAATAGATGCACCACAAACGAAGACAAAAAAATCCGCGGTTTTGCGCCTCAGGCGCGAGAAGGAAATGAAGACAAGTTGTTAAATGGCAATGTACTCAGAAGATGAGGCTAGCTTTCCATTCTAAAGTCCTGGCACTTTTAAAAGCCGTCTTAGGACTTACATTTTATCAAAAAATGTGTCAACGAACTTAGAATCGATGAACCAAGCTTCGAACCAATCCTTTAGTTCGACGAGTAAGGGAAACGGGCCAAAAACCGAAAACCCAATTTTACTAAGCAATGCAGTGCTTAGTTGTAGCTTAGATAAAAATGAACAAATCGTTAAAGTAAACCAGCTTTATTCGGTTCCTCCTTTATATTGCAACGACGAAGAAATACATCTCGGTGACCAAACACTCTAAATAAGGTGAGCAAGAGACACGTATAGAACCTTGAGGGTGTACATGTCACCAAACTGCTAAGCCCAACGCATAGTGAAACCTAGCAAGCTCAGAATTGTGTTCATTAAAACTCATAAAACATCTTTAATCAGTGTGGTACATATGTGTTCAAAAAGGGACTTCGGGCGATAGAACAACATTATCCATATATATAATGGTTATTTGGAGCCTGCTAAATGTTTTATGATTGATATTCAAAGAGGTTACTAAAAAAGTCACATTGTTATGAAATGCGTCGGGACTACGCAGTTGTTAGAAACTAAATCAAAAATAGTTTCTTTAAGAAACAACTTTACCTTTGGTACAGAGTATAAAAACATAGCTTATTGACCTGGAACCTGCTAAAATTTCAATGATTGATATTCAAAGAGGTCAATAAAACAGTCACACCAAGATTGGAGAATATCCAGATCATGTTTAATACATTTAATCGAATCATGAGCTGACTTAACCAATTGAGGAAGATTATTGATAAACAAACGCTATTGATAAAAGTAAACAGACAAGAATAGAAATTCTATTCAGCTTTAAATGTAAAAAGATGTCCACATTAACATTGCTGGTGGAAAGCTCAGACAAGACAGCTTATGAACTGAGCGAATTAATAGTATTGCTTAACATGTCGTCAGTTTGTGATATAGAAAGACGCGACTTACTATATCAGTGAAATTCGGCTACTTTGGAATTGAAGTGTTTTAGAAGGCGAGATAAGTGGTTGGCATTTGGCAATGATTATTTGATCAAAAAATGTTGGCATAGCCCTGAGTCCAACTTATTGCCTTGTATTGTGCAGCGGGATAATGAAAGATTTCTTTCATATATATGTAAGAGAGATAAAATTTGGCCAAGAGTCCTTTTAAAAGATTTAGTTAATGGCTGTGATAGTATGTTGGTACAGTTTCTGGGCAAGTAGCAGGAATCCATGAGGGGATTATAATAAAGACAATTGCTTTGTTTATAAGACACTGAAAAACATTAGATTCAAGGTAGCTATGTAAAGCACTCTGGGTTAGTTAGGAAAAAGCTTAATATTGCTGCGCATTCTTAAATGTTTGAGGAAACTAAGCTATATGCTCCAAGCGAAGTGGATTTAAGTCCTCGAATAGTTAAATTTTAGACCTAGGAAAGGGTAGAAACAGCCAATATGTATATTTGGCTTTTATTACAGAGTACAAGAATTTGAATTTTTATATATAGACGTTTATACGGAAAGCGATTTGGAACTGGTCCGAATATTATAAAACATTTAAATGTGAAATTAACCACTGTGCTGTGTTTTCTTTTTCCTTCCATTTTAGATCTGTGCGTTGGTCTGCTCAATGTGCTGACAGACATTATATGGCGCATCACGATTTCCTGGCGGGCTGGCAATGTGGCCTGCAAGGTTATACGCTTCTCGCAGGTGTGCGTCACATACTCATCCACATACGTGCTGGTGGCCATGAGCATTGACAGATACGATGCAATAACACATCCCATGAACTTCTCAAAGTCGTGTAAGTTGTCGACAAAAGTTTCTTAATTGGAAAAAACGTTAAGTATTTGGTTGTGTGTTGTTTTGTGTAGGGAAGCGAGCACGTCATTTGGTGGCCGGAGCCTGGCTCATTTCGGCAGTGTTTTCACTGCCAATATTGGTGTTATACGAGGAGGAGATGATCCAAGGACATCCACAATGCTGGATAGAGTTGGGTTCACCGGTGGCCTGGCAGATATACATGAGTCTGGTGTCAGCCACTTTATTTGCGGTGCCAGCCCTGATCATTTCCGCCTGCTATGCGATTATAGTGAAGACCATTTGGGCAAAAGGTTCCATATTTGTGCCCACAGGTAAGAAGAAGAGAGTGTTGGTTAAAACTGCTCATTTTGGGGAACAAAATGAGTTGCTCATTTTGTTTAACTAAAAGCAACTGAACAAAAAGAGCAACTCATTTATGTTCACTCACTCATAAGCAACCCAATTCTAGGAAATTGTGAGCTCCAAGTTGTGTAACATTTTCCATTTCAGAACGTCCCGGTTTTGGTGCCGCACCAGCAAGACGAGCCAGTTCCCGAGGCATTATACCACGTGCCAAAATCAAAACGGTCAAAATGACTTTGACCATTGTGTTTGTGTTTATCATCTGCTGGTCACCCTACATCATTTTCGATTTGTTGCAAGTCTTTGGCCAAATACCCCACTCACAAACCAATATAGCCATAGCCACCTTTATACAGAGCCTGGCTCCTTTGAATTCAGCCGCAAATCCCTTGATCTATTGTCTCTTCTCGTCGCAAGTGTTTCGCACACTCAGGTGAGCTTACTGATTGACAACCTAACAAGTACTTCCCAGGTAATAGTTTCCCATTTTCTCTTCATCCACAGTCGCTTTCCACCTTTCAAGTGGTTCACCTGCTGCTGCAAGTCCTATCGCAACAATTCGCAACAGACTCGCTGTCACACCGTGGGACGACGCCTACATAATAGTTGCGATTCGATGCGCACGTTGACCACCTCGCTGACAGTTTCACGTCGCTCCACCAACAAAACGAACGCCCGTGTGGTGATTTGTGAGAGACCCAATAAGATTATCACGGTGCCGGCCATGTCGGAAGTATGATAGCTGGCGCACACGACCCGCAAGCGTTCAACGTTTGCGGTCCATGGGCCAACGTCCTTTAGCGATGCGGAGTATCTGTAAGTCGAGGCGAGGCAAAGAGGCTTAGACAATAAGTTCGCTAGTTGTACGGGGCATAGTGAAAGCCAAAATTTAGAAATGTAAGTACTGCTACTACAACTATTACAAGGTATGCCAAGTCTATGCTACGAATTTCAATTTATCCCCGCAACAATTTAAATCTACTTATTGTATTGAATATTAAGTTTAATTAATGGCTAAACTAATTGATAGATGAACCTACTTTACTTTTACACCGAAAATGAGAAAGATATGGGTCCACAGTTCTCAAGTATACATCACGATAGAAATTTGTCTTTCAAGTTAGATTCCAATTATATCCAATTATCAGGCATTTGCTTGTAAGTTGTTCTAGCTCGAAGAGATTGATGTAAAACTTTCTCTATTCTTTCTTTTCTTTGTCCAACTGCAACCGAAGAAAGGCATCGTATAAACTATATGGAATACAAACAAACGCATGGTCATTTTGAGGCAACAAAAGAGAAGTGCATCAAACACATGATTCCAGTTATAATGCACACTATTTCGAGAAAACTAATCTAAAAATATTTTCGAAGTATTACAGTCCTGAATGTATAGTTATATGTATTCTACAAATGATATATTTTCCGATTCTACTACTTTAACCAAGGATCGATTGCTCATCATCTGGATTTATAATTTACATAAAGTAATTACTAACATTAGACTGTTAACCCAAGAAATTCATAAAAAGTTTGGGTTTAACGACCGTTTTTATACTCTGTACCGAAGGTACATAGAGTATATTAAGTTTGTGCAAAAGTATGTAACAGGGAGAAGGAATCGTTTCCGACCCTATAACGTATATATATTCTGGATCAGCATCAACAGTCGAGTCGATATAGCCATGTGCGTCTGTCCGTCTGTCCGTCTGTATAAACGCAAAGATCTCAGAGATGGTAAGAGATAGAGGTTTGACATGTATGGGACATATATTTCTTATACTTGCAGGCAGATCAAGTTTATTTTCAATTTTTACCACGCCCCTTCCCGCCCCCGCAATTGGGAAAAAACGTCATATCTCTCACAGTTTTGATGATAGATTGTTCGTTCCTTCTGGAGATATCTAGTAATCAAAATTATTTATCGATTTGCTGAAGGAATGATAAAAATCGGATGAGCGATACACAAGTTAAGAGCAAACAAAGATATCAGACCAAACCACATCCACCCACCTAGCCAACCACCACTGAATTCGAGCAAACACACTCTTTCGGAGAGAGAGAGAGAACCTTAGAGATGAGCGTATAATGAAAATGTTTTACGATAACCGCGTGACTCTTTGGATGCATTATAATATTATAGGAGGGGCAAATGAACTGGTACAGAGTATGTTATAGTCGGGCTTGACCGACTTTCTCACTTGTTTCTTAAAGCATCGATGGTTTTGATGCGAACCTTGGTTATAACTTATGGGATCATAAAACAGTTGTGATGCTATCTGATATATCTGATTTTTAAACTTGTTCATTAAAATGACAGTCAATTGTCAACCGAAAAAACTCTCTGTGATGCTTGTATCGTCATGTGACAATCCAACTGTTGTTGGAGAATTTCAATCCTTCTCAAAGTCGTAAAAAAAAAATAAGTGAAAAAGTTCGTCAAGCCCGACTGTAATATACTCTGTACCTGTGACAGTGAGTGTTCGCATCAGTGCTGCCAGAATCTCCGATGCAAAAATTGCTAGATTTGGGAAAAAAGTTGCTAAAAATTGCTAAAAATTATGTGAAAATTGCCCAAAAAAAATTGCTTACCCATTAAAGTTTTCGTTTTCGACAAATATATGTATGTATTGATGAAAATATGATCACTTGTCGCAATCGCCATGTGTGTTTGGCAATGTGTAGGCATAGTGCCACTTCCTGTTCCTCCGTTTTTTTGGGTAAATGCGCCCATCGCAGCCACATGTTTTTTTGAAGCGGTAGGTTTTGCGCCTACTGCGGATTTGCAAAACGCACAATATTTCGTTGGATCAGCGCAATCCTTGCGAATCCATTGCTTGAACTCCTCATCTTGCAGCCAGGCATCACGAAAAATTTGCTTATAAATTTTTGGCATTGGTTGCTCTAGCTCTACTAGTCTCTGAGATCTAAGTATTCATACAGACGGACGGACATGGCTATATCGACTCGGCTGTTGATGCTGATCAAGAATATATATACTTTATAATGTCGGAAATTATTCCTCCTACAAACTTTTGCACAAACTTAATATACCCATGTGTATTACAAATCGCTTCCGACCAAATTCCCATACGATTTGGTTCGATTTTGGGTCGAAAGCGATATATAGAACACATGGGATACTCTCTGTACCTTTGGTTACTCTAAATACGAATAAAACTTTTTACAAAATGTTGGTCACAAATGTTCTGAAAGTTCTTGAATTGAGCATAATTAAACTCAACTAAGCCAACACACAGAAAAGTATTAGTAGCAGTTTACACATTTAGCTACAAAAGTAGGCTATAGCCCAATGTGTTAGCACGCCATTCCATATATGGTTTCAGTCAAGCCTGAAAAACATTTTCTGTGATTTTCTAAAAGACTTCAATAAGCGATGTCGGTTGGAGTAGCGTTGGCTTGTTGAAGTTGTTGCAAAAGCGATGTCTCTGATCGTATGGAATATGGGCGACGCACAACAGCATATCCAGCGTTTGTACAAACAATAGTGTCTCGCTTTTCTTTCAATTTAAAGAGAAAAGTGTGTCCCGTTCCCTAAGGAGGATCCGCTTATAACTTGATATAAAATCAATCAAATACTTTTTCCAGTTGAGTTTAAAACGGAACAATATCCACTTGAATCAAGTGTTTCTCAAAAAATTGAGTCTTACAGTGAAAACATTGTACTACAAATTAGGAAAACCGCTCATGCACTGTATTTGGTAACGTTTGTGCTTATTGGTAGAATTCCCTCTGTGCACCTTTGCAAAAAAATTGAGATATCCGGACTTTATTCCAGTTCCAAACGATGTCAGAAGTATCACGCACTTAAGAATTTATTGAGAGCTTATTATTTGACTTTTAGCAATTGATACCAACTTTTAATACGACTTTTCGGCAGGTTCTTAATTGGTTTTTGGCCAAATTGGCTTTTTTCTGTAAACCAAACCCAAGTTGTGGGTTCCGTCATGCTATAGAAAAATATGAAATTGATGATGTAGAAAGATATCTACGCGATGCTGACGCTCACAAAGCTGTCGAGTCATTAATAGAGAATTATTTAAGAGTAACTTTGTAAAGTTTTGGACATTTCGTCAATGTTATCATAATATAGGTATAGCACCATTTGTCTGATCAGTGCCATCGACTCAAGTCTTAGTTTCACGGGAGTTTAGATTAATTTTTTCTCAACAAAGAAAAAGTGTGGACAAACAACTTATACAAAGTGGAAATTAGTGAAAAATAAAGAACTTCTTTTTATATTGCGTAAAATTTAAGTTGATCCAAGTTTTTAACCAAAACCAAAAACTTCAAACTTTGAATTTGTAAATTTTATTTTGGACCCTCAAGCCGGACCTTCGCTAAGCTAAGCATTTCGTGCTGGCTTTTAGTACGAGTCACACTTAATACTTTAAGCCGAAGCTCGCCTTCTTCTTCTTTGTAGTGTACAACCACATTGTGCTTATAAAGATTCAAGTGAACTCATTATCCCAACTTGAAGTGTGTCTGCTTGTGTAAGTTGGAATTGAAATACTTAACTTGAGGTAACTTTGACTTAACTTAAATTAATGCAGATGGACTGTTAACGATGCTTATTTCCTGAGTCATCATTTGGCGAAAATCTTCTCTCATATCTTCTCATATTTGGTATTAACTATGACTAAGTACTTAACCACAACAAAACACTCCTATTTGTGTATACTCTCTTAATCAGACTGATGTTATTTATTTAAAACTTGTGGCCATTTACATACAGATATGACATTTAAATTATTGCATTTCTTTTGGAGCCCAACTAGTTAATAAGTCAACTAATTATATACTCGAAACTCTAATCTAATCTTACCTAACCAAATCTCCCACATCTCCAGCCACTAATAAGTACTTCCATTTCTGTGCGCAAAAATTGTCCAAGCGTGAGCAGAAACCAAATTCTATTAACTTTAAACATAAGAATTAATAGAGCATAACGTTGTAGTCAATTTAGTCTAAGCTAATATTTATTTCAGAATTATGTGTTGAACTTGTTCACAAAGAATAAAGGCCAAAATTATGAATACTTTAATTCATTCGGCCACGCGCCACAAATTCTCTTTAGCCTTTGTTGTTACTGTGTTTGATGATGCTGGTCCAGTGCACAAGGACGAATTTCCAGTTCTCACTTCATTTATAATTGTTGCGATGATGATGAGGCTGTGGCTTTTGACGTCACCGGGGAGAGATTCAACAGAACAAATTGAGCGACAAATCTGGGACAGACAAGGAAAACATATTGGTTTCTGTTGGTTGGGTAAACAGCCAAAGGTTATGGTATGTATGTATGTATATTAATGGCAAATATTATGCAAGGGGTAAGAAGACTTTTCGTTTGTTTGGTTGTTTGCCTGATGGTTGAATGTTTTTCTTAAGTCAACTTGATGGCAGACTCAATGCGGTTCATTGAAAAGGCAAACTCATTAGGAAGAATTGTCGGCAAAAGGAAACTGAAACAAACGTAAAACTTTACAGGGTGTCAACGATTAGCTCAAACACAACTTTCTAGGAAACTATATTAAAGCAAAAGACACTTTTCCAACAATTTTTATGTTTTAGATTACACATTTCCGTAAGGACCGCATAATACCTGCTGTAAAGCTTTAAGTTTTAGGCTGTGTCGATAAGGTACTTAACTCTTAACATTATAAATGATTGCTTTTAAGGTGTAAATATTAAATTTTAAAATTTAAAAATATTACGTTTAACGTTTCCAGAAAAACTACGTATACGACACGTACGCCTCATCGAAATATCGTCAACGAAGAGATCTGTTTTATCCACTCTCCTATTTGGGACACTGTTTTAAAGACTTTATATAGTTCAGAGTTTGTTTTGTTCAATTTTATTGTTACCTTCAAGGCAACTTATATTGAAATATTGAGAAATATATATGTACAATAAAACTTGCTTAGATATACAAGTTGTGTGAAATGTAGTTCAGGTAAGTATAATATACGATTTAAGTTTATGTTGTGTACCAGTTTGATAAAAATTTATAATAAAATTATGAATTGCTTGGAAATAACGTAATTATAGACTATAGTAATTTGTACAATTCAATGTTTTAGATAAAAGTAATGAGAGAAATTGGTGAAAATCTTGCAGAATAAAAGCAGCAGGCCAAAACAAAAGCACACAGTTAACCACGTTGTATTATGCCCTAATCTTAATCGAATGTATATGTTCTCAAACATTGCTGTAGACCTGCTACAATCTTATCTAAGGAATCGAAAACAACTGGTAGCTACAAGTACGGCTTCCACATCGCTATTGACCCTAAAAAAAGTTAATAAAATCATATCTAAGCGGCAGAAAACAAGCTGTAGTATCGAATGGATGTGAATCAGAACATGTTTCAATCACTGATCCCCCACAGGGATCAGTGTTAGGGTCTGTAGTGGCGCTTGGTCCGACCAAAATTTAGAAAAACGTTTAAGCCTAAAAGCAGACCACACTGATGCTAAATAATAGAATCTAGAGTAGAAGTAAAAAAAATCCAAAAAAAGTAGAAATAAAAAAACAAAACCATTGCGGTAACTTAAAGAGTGAAAATAGCATGAAGAAACATATGGATGAAGTTGTTTTAATTAAATAAAGTTTAAATTATAAAATTAAATAAAAATACTAAAGTTTATATCGATAAGTATTAGTGCTCATCAGAGGTGTTTCGCAAATAACTCTATAGTTAGTGACAGCGGGATGTCAATTTCATGTGACATAGATTTCCGGCTTAAGGTTAGGTGGCTTTGGCCAAATTCCGCTTCCGTCTCTTCATTTGAACAGTCAGTGCGAACACATCATCGTCCAGCAGCTCCAGAACCCAAAAAGAGTGAAAAGTGGAACAAAAGTCTTTGTGCAATTTTCTTGTTGCTATACAAATAGCCAAAGGTTCTTAATATCAGTGCAATTGCATACTCCAAAGAGAAATATTAAAAAGAAGCATAATTTTATATTTTTTTTTTTTGTGTTCGATCGGCACTTGGAGTTCGCCGATATATAAAAAGTGCCAATCCCCGAATATAAAAGGGTAAATTTCCACCATAGAGCTCGTTGTGGTTTAGCAGCAGACTCTCATGTTTGTGCTCTCGCATTTTTTTTGTAGGGAGTGGCCCCTGGGGTGAGCGCAGCTGACCTCCCCAACGTCCAGGTGACGCCTCGATGGTGATCAGCCATACGACCAAACGAAAAAGTTCCAGATCAAGCTTTCAATCCCAGCCCCATTGAGAAGTGCAAAGGCAAGCTCCGGCCACTTCGTTTTCGTTCTGATCTCCACGCTGTTTCAGTTTATCAGATGCAATTGCCTGGAGCTCACGACAACAGGGTGGATGGCATGTCCAAAAAAGTGTCCGAAGCCGAAATGCAGCACAATTAATAACAGAATTTTTTTTGTTTTTTGTTTGCTAATTTTATGTGTTCGAAAAGAACTAGAATTGAGGCATTTGTGAAAATGGAAGTGAAGTGGAGATAAAAATCTTGCGATCAATTTTTGTTTGTTCAAATGCGGCAGCCCTTCCAACAACAATCAAGTGACAAACATATAGCAAAGCGAAACAAAGTAAAATCAAAACTCAAGAGGAAAATGCCAGCCAACCTGAAAAAGATTTAAAATTGGGATCGAGAATGAGAACATTAATTAATCTAATCCCAAACCTTCAAGCTACGTTCCAGTGCCTGCAGCGAAAGTACTTTCGGCGTGGGAATTGGATAGTGGTAAGTGTGTTAAGCTTTTATGGCCCTTTCCAGCTATTTGTTTTGGTTCCCATTTGCCTCGCTTTGCCTGTCCCAACCACTGATAAGCAAACGCATTGCCTAAGCAGCGATCGACTGCTGATCTAGCCATGGATATAAACCCATAACTAAAATGAAAATAAATGTGTTTGTGGTTGGCAAAATCGCTATTATTGATTTGGCATTGCTGGTCCGTTATTAAATTTGTGTACTTGTTGGAAAGAAAGCACTAGTAGAAAGAAGAATTATGATTAACTACTTCAACTCTGTTTGCCTTACACTGAGAGAAGCTTCCATATCACATTCTTAAGCATTTGAAACTATTACATATTCTTGCCTAAATAATATCTACAAATAATACCATTGAAGCTCTATACCCTTATTATTTACATAGGCCAGTTTATCTACATGCTGAGCTATATTATTTACATACACTATCTACATGAATTTACTTATATTATCTACATTTTACATATCACTTTTAATGTTAATTTTTCAGCTATTGTTTTTATTGTAATTTTTGAATATTTCGCTGGATAAAAATTTAGTTTTCGGTTTGAGCATATCATAAAAGTAGAAAATAGGTTACATATCGTTAAAATTGTGAATAAATATTAGAACCTTGAAGATGAACTAAAGTGTCTGTTTTTGGAAGCCATGCCTCGCCCTAGTAAACCAATGTGATGGTCGTTTCTGGATATTAAAGGGGTCTTTCTTTTTCACAACATGCAACTCGACGACCATGGTTGGGTGGGAATAGCTAACGACGCATAACACCTGAACGCGCTAGCCAACACATCCGGAGATGTCATCCAGTTTTTGTTTTCTTCGTCTGGAATTCGGTCTTTGCGTTGTATTGATATTTGGTTTAAGTGAGTAACTAAAATTTGTGTTCAAATTGCCTTAGTCGTTATTAGTTTATTTTGTAATTTTATTAGATTTTCTTTGATAGGCTTCATTTGCTCATAAAAATTTTTGTAGCGTATATACATTTTAGTTGACAACCTTTTTTTGTCAACTCTAAATAAATAAATAAATAAAATAAAGCTTTCCATTGTACATTTTTAACACTTAAAGGACAATCAACATTTTTGCTCAACATATAAAACTTCATTTAAAAATTTATTAAAATAAATAAATTTAATTACTTTTTTTTAGTCACATAATTCTTGCAAACTTAGACTCTAACTACGACCGTCAGCTGTGTGTCATGGTCAGGATTTATACGGTAATAATGACACACAACTGGCTATCTTAGTTGACCAATTGAGGATTTTGGGTAGTTAAATAAAAGTTTATCTTTCCGTATGTAAATTTTCCCTACTGGGACCCGCTTTGGTGGATTGCAAGAGCTTTCGATGTGCCGTCGAACCGCAGCGTGATAAATTGGAGGGTGGGTAGCGTGCAAAAAACGATGTGGGTATGGTCGCATTTCGTGGCCTGCTGGCCTCACGGGAGCGTGCCGAAGACGGTGTATGACTAGGCCTAATAGTCGTAGTGGAGCAATCTGATTGTGCCTGTCGTCGTATATTAGGCATACTAACTGTACCCTCGCTCTTGGCCAACCGTCTGATAGTTGAGGCCTTTGTCATTTGCCTTGGTTTGCCTTTGGTAATGTTTTGTGGTATACAGTTCTGGCACATTTGCGTGTGGTAAAAGTGTGGGGCCTGCTGCTGCCATAGTTGATGCTGAAGTTGTGATTGAGCTTTGCTGGTGAGTTCGTGTCCATCACCAGCTGTTGAGCACCGCTGATATCCCATACTAGAGGAACTTCGACGCTTATTAGCTTCATGTTTTCTACCACGTTCCTCTTTGCGGCGCTGTTTGTTAAAGTACGCCTGGTTTAGGGCTCGATAGTGCACAGTTTGACTGTCGATTAGCATTTGGGTAAGAAATTTGAACTGATTCATATTGGTTTCGTTTTGCTCGGCTAGCTCTGAGAATACGAGGATCAGAATATCTAAGTATTTTATTGTCTTTGCTTTTACTTACTGCCTGTAATATCACGATAGATTTTATTAAGCATATTTTCCTGCTGGGATAGTTCCCTGGTCAAGCGTTCTACCTTTGTGTTGGTATCTTCAAAGCATTTCAATACCATTCGCTCCACAGTACTCTGAACCGCTTCTAAAACATTGTCGTGTATGATGCTAAAGAAATCAGCGCAAGATTCTTGCAAATCACGATTGGGATCACTGTTCTCCACAGTGGGTATATCACCATGTGCTTGTTCTCTTTCCCTTACACGCTCATTTATTTCACTGCCAGCACTTTTCCTGGCTATCGATGGCTCATTGGGTGTACCACACACCACTGCAGGCAGACGAAACTCCACTGTTCGATTTGGAACGGAAGGTTCATTTGCCGGTCGCGATTTTTGTGGCTTACGCAAACGCTTCATTCGTCGGACATTATGATCTCGTAGAGTTCTTGGATTGGTCGCTTCCATGCAACGCTCTGCAGAGCGATTACGCGAACTACCTAAAATCTCGGAGCGTGCTGAGTGCCGACCACTGAGATGATGATTATGGTAATGATTACGATAACACTCCTGATTCATATAGTTGCGTCTGATCACTTCATAGCCGGGCTCGTTGGATGATTTGATGAAGCAGTAATTTGGATACATAGTATTTGGACTCATAAACTCAAAATGTTGTGTGCGTAGATTTTTTTTCCTATTTTCGAATTTGTATTTTATGATATTTTGTTTTTGAAAGATAAAGCCAAAATGTGCCGGTATACGATGAAGAATACATTTTCAGATGAGTAGAATAGGCGTATAATCATCAACCCAATCTTTCAGAGTACGAAACCCATTCTAGTTATATATAGAACTATACACCTTTAATAAGCACGGTTGTAAGTTTGAACTTGTACTGCCTCACTCTGGCGATCGATTTGGCCTTTATTTCTCCATTTTTTCCTTAACTCTACTCTAAACTAACGATGTGTGTGTGTAAAGACACATACGTATATATAAAAAGATCTGCGTTGGTCACAAATGTGGATTTTCGCACAATACATGTCAAGGGATTTCCACCGGCGGACGTCATCAAGTGGTGTCTCGGCTGTCCTGATCCTTGTCACTGCCGCTATTAATATTTAATGCTATTACTAAAAGTGACAGGATTATGACATAGGCTGACTTATCTTAATGTGAGATTTACATTACGTGTAATGGGCCAAGTTTGAACTCTGGTTTTGGGCTGGAGTGAAACTGTTCATCTCCCATTTCTCATTCTCCTCCCTATCTCCCATTCAGTTTCAGGTTCGTATTCGCCATATATGATATAAACTCTTGCTCTCAGGGCCGTCTGCAGCTTCCAATACACGGATTCTTTAGTTCAGGGACATTTGTAGCTTCTATACCCCAACAGGGCTCTGTAACGTCTTCTGATGCCCGTCCGTTATTACTTCGAAACATCATGCAGAGCTTCTGAAGAACTGTTCCTTTCGCTCGAGTAAGACTTCACCAGCTTTATTTATATTTATCTATTTGGTTTGTTTCTTTATTAAAATGATGAAAGTGACATTTTGAACCCCCTATGCATCGGGAGATTAGAATAGGCCGAACGGTATAGTCGTACACTCAGAAAAAAATGACCGGCAGAGTTTTAGATCGATCGGAATAGAATTTATACCGTTTTGTACTTAATATTTCAAGTATGTTTTGTTCTTGGACGTACTTAAATTAAGTACGAATCATTCTAAATTAGAAAAACGATTGATAATATTATTTAAATGAAAACAAACGTTCTTGAATCAAGAACATTTCGTACACTCAGATAACAACTCGCCTTAAAAAGTGCAATTTTCGAAAATCGCCCTACAAGAGGAAGGACTCCTGAGCAAATGCGAGTGTAAGGGTACAGAGTATGTTATAGTCGGGCTTGACCGACTTTCTTTCTTGTTTTTTTTTTCTTTACTGGGGGATTCGAACTCGGGACCCGTCACAAATGCTGAAGAGA